>MU787041.1:2432-37218 GCA_026770625.1 Nicotiana glauca
CCCAAATTGATTTTACACTTCTGAAAATCGAATACACTGATCTCATTTAACCCTTCTGTGATTTTCGCTTCTGCGGCTCCCATAATCGCTTCTGCGGTACCGCTTCCGCGTCCAAATAACCGCTTCTGTGGTTTAACTTAAAATCCGCTTGACCACTTCTGCGGTCCTACACTGCTTCTGCGATAACCGCTTTTGCGGTCAATATAGCGCTTCTGCGGTCTCACTCAATTCCCCAGGATCGCTTATGCGGTCACAAATCCGCATCTGCGGAGACCGCTTCTGCGGAACAAGGTCCGCTTCTGCGGAAACACCCCAGGCCACCTAGGGCCGCTTTTGCGATCAAAGAGCCACATCTGCGGAACCGCTCCTGCGGTCCTATTTCCGCAGATGCGGAAATACCAGAAGCTTTAAGAACAGACCTGCAATTTTACCAATTTCCTTCTGTTTAACCATCCGAAACCATCCCAAGGCCCCCGGGACCTCCACCAAAAATACAAACCCACTCTAAAGCACGATACAAACTTGTTCCAATCCTAAAAACACGTACTTTAACACAATAATCACCAAATTACCACGGATTCAAGCCTAATTTTCCTTAAAACTTCTGAATATCCAATCAAAAACCCAACCAAACGAAGTCCGAATGACCTGAAAATTTTCAGACATATCCAAAATCACCTAACGAAGCTGCTGCAACTGTTGGAGTTCCATTCCGACTCCCGGATCAAAATCTCACATATCAACCGGATTCCGCCAAAATTCCAACATCGCCAATTCAAGCCTATTTCTACACCGGACCTCCAAATTCAATTCCGATCGCTCCCCTAAGTCATAAATCACCTCCCGAAGCTAACCGAACCACCGGAATTCACATCCAAGCCCTCTAACCACATAGTCAACTTCCGGTTGACTTTTCTAAAACAAACTCCTTTCTAAGAGGCTATATGCCTTATTTTCAACCAAAATCAATCCAAATTCACCCGATAGACTCTAATACTGATATAGAACATGAAACAACACAATAAGGGGGAAACGGGGCGGTAACTCTCGTGATGACGGGCCGAGTCGTCACAATTTATTTCCATTTGTTCACATTTGTTTAGATTTGTTTAAATTAACTTAACGTTTCCATACATATAGTTAGAAAAGAGTAAGGTGTGGACATGTGTGAATTTGTGTGAACTAGTGTAGGCATGTATGGACTAGTGTGTACATGTGTGGACTTAATTAATATGTACTGATGAATTTTAAGCTAGATACATGCAGGAGTTCTACTATAAATACCCATATATGCTAGTCATTTGGAGCAAGTGAAGTTGAATAGAAATTATCCTTTCCTCCACCTCTATAATAGTGAGTTTTGAGTGTCTATTTAGTTGTCTTGCTCTCCCAAAAATTTCTAACATTTGGTATCAGAGTCGGTTTGTTGAGAGACAACCAAACTTGGAGAAAAGATGACAAACACTAATGGAACACCATTCTAAATTCCTATGCTCACAAAAGAGAACTATGGGAATTGGTGTATTCGAATGAAGGCCTTACTTGGTGCCTATGATGTTTGGGAACCGGTAGAGTCTAAAGTTGATGAAACGGAAGATGCCGCAGCTACAAATAAGAAAGATCAAAAGGCACTCACTCTCATCCATCAAGGTTTTGGATGACAAGATGTTCGAGAAGGTTGCAAATACGACAACCTCTAAGTAAGCATGGGACATTCTTCAAACTTCCTGGACAAAGTGAAAAAGGTTTGTCTCCAGACCTTAAGAGGAGAGTTTGAATAATTGCATATGAAAGAAAATGAATCTGCTTCAGATTACATTTCAAGAGTTTTGGCTATTGTTAATCAAATGAAAAGATATGGTGAAGAGTTGAAGGATGATAGGGTCGTTGCAAAATTGCTACGATCCTTAGATTCAAAATTTGATTATTGTTGTTGCTATTGAAGAGTTCAAAGACTTAGACACCATGACCATAGATGAGCTTTCGAGTTCTTTGCAATCTCATGAAGAAAAATTGAAGAAACCGAAAGAAGAATCGGTTAAAAAGGTCGTGGAAATGGAAGAGATCGTGGTAGAGGAGGAAGGGGTGGTAGTCCACCACCAAATAGAGACAATAAAAGCCAAGACTATAGTCAAAGAAGAGGTCGTGGAAGAGGCAAAGGATGGAGACAAAATCAAGGAAGGTATGACAAATCGAATGTTGAATGTTATACTTGTCGTAAATTTGGATATTTTTTCGGGAAAAGTAAAGATAATTCGGAGGAGAAAAACAACTTTGTGGAGAGCAAAAATGAAGATGAAGATGAAGATGCTACTCTACTTCTTGCCTGCAAAGGACAAGAAAGTGTAGAAAACAACAAATGGTACCTTGACTCCGGGTCAAGTAGTCACATTTGTGGAAAAAAAAATTTATTTGTGGAGCTTAAGGAGCTGGATGGTGGCCAATCACTTTTGGAGACTCTTCACGAGCTCAAATCAAAAAAAAAAGGTACGATTTTAATTCGCTTAAAAGATGGAAATCATTAATTAATCTCCAATATTTTGTATGTGCTGAGATGAAAAGTAATAATTTAAGTTTGGGACAACTTTTAGAGAAAAATTATGACATTCATTTGAAATACAAATGGTTGTATATGAGAGATAAAAAGGAAAAATTGTTAGCCAAAATACCTATGGCTAATAATAAAATGTTCATCTTATATCTTCAAAATGATGTTCCGAGGTGCTTGCTTTCATGTGCCAAAGATTTATCTTGGCTTTGGTATATGAGATTTGGTCACTTGAATTTTGATAGCCTAAGGTTGATGAAGAAGCAAAGCATGGTAATGTATTACCAACAATTAATCAACAATTAATCATCCCAACCATCTTTGTGAAGGATGTCTCTTTGGAAAGCAAGCAAGGAAAAGTTTTCCTAAAGAGTTTTTAACAAAAACAAGATTCCCTCTCGAGTTAATTTACATGGATGTGTGCAGTCCAATCAAGCCATATTCACTTGGAAAAAGTAATTATATTTTACTTTTTATTTATGATCTTTCTCGAAAAACTCGGGTTTATTTTTTGAAGGCAAAATCGGAGGTGTTTGAAAGCTTCAAAAAGTTTAAGAGCATGGTGGAGAAGCAAAGTGGCTATCGAATTAAGTCACTTAGGTCTGATAATGGTGGAGAATTCACTTCAAATGAATTCATGATTTTATGTGAGAAAAATGGAATTCGCCATTACTCTACAGTTCCGAGATTACCACAGCAAAATGGAGTCGTGGAGAGAAAGAATCGAACTGTTCTCAACATGGCGAGGAGTATCTTGAAGAGAAAAAATATGCCAAAAGAGTTTTGGGCTGAAGTTGTTGCTTGTGCGGTGTACTTATCAAATCGGTGTCACACCAAAAGTGTTCTTGGAAAAACACCATAAGAGGCATGGAGCATTTTCAAGCCAAAAATTACTCATTTGCGAGTTTTTGGGAGCATTGCATATGCACATGTGTCAGATAAGAAGAGGTCTAAGCTTGATGACAAAAGTGAGGCGTATGTCTTCATTGGCTATGATCAAAGTTCTAAAGTTTATAAATTGGATAAGCCCAAAAATGGCAAGGTCGCCATAAGTAGAGATGTTGAGTTTGATAAAGATAATGCTTGGGAGTGGAAATCTAAAGAGCCAGATTACTTGTTTACTCCATTCTTTGAAGATGATGAAGAAGAAGATGGGGAGCAGGATATCACACCACCTTCACACCTCCGCCACAAGATCAAGAAGTTGGGGAATCAAGCTCAAGTTAAAGTGAAGCACCTCAAAAGAGTAGAAGTCTCTGTGACTTGTATGAAAACACGAAAGTGGTAAGAAATGACTTGTATGATTTTACTCATTTTTGTTTGCTGGTGGACAATGAGCCTCTAAGCTTTGAAGACGCTTGCCAAAATTCCAAATGGAGGGATTCAATGGATGAAGTAATCAAAGCTATAAAAAAGAATGATACATGGGAGTTGGTCACACTTCCAAAAGGCAAAAGCACTATTGGAGTCAAATTGGTGTACAAGATAAAGAAGAATTCCAAGGGAGAAATAGAAAGGTACAAAGCAAGTTTGGTAGCTAAATGCTACAAACAAAAGGCCGGTATTGACTATGATGAAGTATTTGCGCCGGCTACTCGTTTGGAAATAATTCGGTTTGTCATTGCTTTGGCAGCACAAAATCAATAGAAAATTCGTCAATGGACGTGAAGTCGGCTTTCTTGAATGGCGTATTGGAGAAAGAGGTCTATATTGATCAACCTTCGGGATATAAGATTGAAGGACAAGAAGATAAAGTCTTGAAATTAAAGAAGGCTTTATATGGGTTGAAGCAAGCCCCGCGAGCTTGGAATAGTATAATTGACAAATATTTCCAAGCAAATGATTTTTCTAAGTGTCCACATAAATATTCTCTCTATGTAAAGATTACTAAAAAAGGTTACATCTTACTTGTTTGCTTGTATGTAGATGACTTGATATTTACAGGAAATAATCCAAAGATGTTTGAAGAATTCAAGAAAGCAATGGCTAGAGAATTTGAGATGACGGACATTGTCCTGATGTCCTATTATCTTGGAATTCAAGTAGCACAGAGGAAGCATGTCATTTTTATTTCTCAAGGAGAGTATGCAAAGGAAATACTCAAAAAATTTGAGATGGAGAATTGCAATCCCGTAAGCACCCCCGTTGAATGTGGAGTTAAAATATCCAAGCATAGAGATGGAGATAGAGTCAATCCCATATTTTTCAATAGTCTTATTGGAAGCTTAAGGTATTTATCATGTACAAGGCCGGATATTCTTTTTGGAGTTGGAATCTTGAGTTGCTTTATGGAAACTCCTACTACCTCACATTTAAAGGTAGCCAAAAGAATATTTCAGTACATCAAAGGTACGCTTGATTATGGAATTCTTTATTCATCTTCTAAAGAATCCAAGTTCATTGGATGTTGTGATAGTGGCTGGCTGGCGATATTGATGATCGGAAAAGTACTACTGAGTTTGATTTCTTTCTTGAAAATTCCGCATTTATGTGATTGTGACTTTGTCAACTTGTGAAGCGGAGTAAGTAGCAGCTTGTTCGTGTGTTTGCCATGCAATTTGGCTACGGATCTTGTTGGAAGAACTTCAACAACCATATAAGGATGCTACAAAGATTTTTATTGACAATAAATTGGCTATAAATTTAGCCAAAAACCCGGTATTTCATGAAAGAAGCAAGCATATCTATACTGTTTAACCAAAAAATGGGATTTCAGTCAAAACTAAAATTTAGAAGAACTCGGGTTACTGATAATCAAGAAAAGGAATAAAAGAAAGTAATTTTGAGTAGCAATATGATAATCAAGAAAAACAAATGATAGCAATATATATTTCAATAGTATTCTCTGTCCCACAATTGATTACATATCTTCTTTTTATAGGTTCCTTTGAGAATGTACGTTATGCCTAAATCATAATGAGGCTATTATGAGTAATTAAAGACACCGAATGCTACGTTACACCATCATTACATTGAATGTATACATTCCTTAACGGACTCAGCTTTTAATACTCATTAAATGTCGTATCTGCACCCTTTTCTATAGCCTGGTTCATTCTTTCTGATGCCCGGACATAAGTAGACTCAAATAGGTACGGGCATCGAGCTTCTTGTCCCGTGCCTCTTCCTTTTTCCTTGCTCGTGTCTGTTTTGTTATTCCTGAACCATGACTAATTGATCAACCCATGTGTCATGACACACACACACACACACACACACACACACACACACACACACATATATATATATATATATATATATATATATATATATATATATATATATATATATATATATATATATATATCCCAATATAGATAGTCCCCCCACTTTCCATTTATTCAACAGTTTGAATATTTGGGAAGTGGAATTCATTAAAGGAGAATTTTTGTCCCCATTAATGCTCTGACAGAGTTGACGCTTCAATTGTCACTTCCATTTAATGTATTAGACACGTGTCATCCTCTTATTGGTTCCACTGTTTCGCAGCACTTTCTCGGGCTTTCATTTCGGCTTCCCTGTTAACGAAGTGTCAGTTATCATTATTATGGTTCTTCCGTCATTGTACTTTTTTATTTTGCCGGATACCCATTAGTATAAATATAAATTCTTTATTTGTCTTTTACCACATAAAGCATATCATACATTTTAATTCTTCAAAAACCTCTTGTTCTCTTCCGCTTCGCTTCAAACTTCTTCATCATGGCTTCACCAAACCCTAACCCTAGGAGAACCCTCATTTTAGATAATTTTTCCAATGCTCCGATTAGATACAGAAGAGGGGGTAGACTCCGTAGCTTAGGATCTTCTCGCGGTGGCAGCACATCCACTCCTCCTTCTAGCTTTTTCCCTTCTTCTAGGACTAGAGGTTCACTTTCTCAGAGGGCTTCTTCTAGGAACAAAGAATCCTCTGAGCCCCTCCGTGAGCCTCTAGTTGAAAAAATAGTCCCTATAGAAATTTCTTTTTATCATGATAGAGAGTCTCTTAGGACCCAAGTTGCCTCTTTAGATCGTGCCGATGCTTTCCCCACTCAAATTATAGATATTTTAACTCCTATAGTTCGTAAAGATTGTCATTGGAGTGACGATTTTCCAATTATTATTCCTAACCCAAATCAAAGGATCACTTCTCATTTAATCGGATTCTCTTTTATTTACACATACCCTTTCACTCTAGGGTTTAAACCAGCTATTGACCCGATCATTCTAGACTTTTGTCATTTTTTCGACATGTGTTTGGGTCAAATTGGTCTGATTATTTGGAGGGATGTTGCCTGCTTGAGGCACCTCGCTAACATGGCAGATGTTGAATTTACTTTTCCCCACTTAATTCACCTCTATTCTCCTAGGCTCTTTCGCAACAGCGTGTATACCTTTGCAACTAGGAGCAAGAGGGTTTTAGTGAGCCCTGAGGATGATAAAGACCGTGGCAGGTATGCCCGGTTTGTTGCTGCCCCTACTGCTGGTTTAGTGGGTAAAAATAATATTCCCTTCCCTAAGAAGTGGAACTTTGCACGTAAGTGTTAAATCTTCCTCGTGCTTTTTTCTTTTCTAAGCTTGCTTACTTTTCTAATGTCGCTTCTTTTTCTTTTCTCAGCAACCATGGGTGTTGTGGAGTCTGTTCCCAACTTCCATGGTTGGGTAGGAAAATTGCTGAAGACCGCTCCAATGGAGGGTAGGTCGTGGAAAACCCTTTCCAACTGTTACGGTTGGAAAGTAAAAGCTCATGGTAAGGGTTTTCATTTTTACCTTGTCTGTATATAAATATTTTCTTTGTCTTAACTTTTATCCTTCTTTTTATATGGATTTGTTATTCGAGGAGTCGCTGTAGAGGCAGTCATGGCTTCTCGTGACTCTTTGGGTATTCGTACCTCTTCAGCCCAAGATATATTCTTGGGCTCTTCAAAAAGAAACACTGTTGAGGAAGATGATTCAGAGGAAGAAGATGAGGACATCTTGGTGTCGAGAGGAGACATATCGTTATTGATGACGAGGCTGAAGTCTCCCCTCATCTGTCTCTTTTCGAGCCTGTTATTACTCTGGTTATCATCCCCGATGATGACGTCCCTCTTCACGACACTCGTGAGTCTATCGACCAACGTTTTGTCAGTGGTTTTGGTAGTGAAACTTTAGGACTTGTTCTGGAAGAACTTCCTTTATCTTCTTTTTCATCTCATGTACCTATGATTGCTTCTTGTTGATAACCAATTTTTTCCTATGTAATTTTATACCCAAATTACTTCCAAAATAGCATATATGTGCATATATAAGCACATCCAAGAGTTTTGGCATTTTTAATGATTTTTAAACCCATTTATTGCCTATTTTAATACAACAAAATCTAATAATTATTCCCAAATTATCATTTTTGGTGAATAATTTATTTTATTCTCACATTTGTACCAAAATATAATTAAGGTAATTGCATATTATACAAATTTATTTGGCATTTTTAAAGCTAAATTGCATATAATTGCAATTATAGCCTATTTTATGATTAATAGCATTTTATAATTACAAAATTAGTTTCAGTATTTTTAAGTTAATATTTATGTAACATTTGTTTAGTCAGTATTTTTAGTTTATTTTTAAAACCATTATTACCTTTTTTATAAAGTAAAAGGGAAAATTGGCTATTTAAAATCTAGCCTCAATTTCATTTCAATTTCAGCCCAAATTGGCACCCCAATTTAAACCCAATTACCCGACCCAATACCCATTTAACCGACCCAACCCATAACCTTTTTTAATCTTGGTCGTTGATCATTTAGATCAATGGCCACCGTCCCCCCTTTCCTTTTTCAATTTCAAACGACCCCTTACCCTACCTCATTTCTCTTCAGATGCTGCCTCTAGCCCCCTTTTCTCTCAAACGCTCTCGAACTCTCTCGAAACCCTAATCGTTTTCTGCCTCTTTCAACCCCAAACTCACCGGAATTCATGGCCGCTCAAGCCATGGACGACCTATACTCACCTCCTACTGCTCTCACGTGCCTGATGCCTGAAGGTTCGAGGCCAAACCTCTAGGGTCTTCGCTCGGACCTTCATTGATTCGAGGTTTCCATCCATCTCCGGCCTTGCTCTGGCACGTCTTAGCCTCCTGAGCCTGATTTCGACCTTATCGACTCCGAATCTGATCTTGTTTCTTCCAAGCCTTTCTCATTTCTAGGGTTCTCAGAAACCCTAGCTCATTTGAGGTTCTTTTTTGTTTATCTATTTAGATCTGTGCTGTATTTAACATTTCAAGTGTTTTCCTTAAATTTCCTTTTCAAAAATCTTCTGATTTTAAATTAGGGTTTCTAAGTCTGTTTGCTAATATTTTGTTCGATTCATTTGCTTATCATCTGTAGGTTTCGAAAACCTTAATTTTTGGGATTTGTTTGAGAATATGAAACTATTTGTTGTTTGTTTCATTTGTTTATCATCTTTTAAGTGTTGAAAACCCTAATTTCTTTGGAGTTTATGCGAGTTCCTTAAGTTGCTAGTGCATTGCATCTGTTTGAAATTGCCCGACTTGATTTGAAATTCCTTTGTTTCATCATCCCTTTTCTTTATGTGATTCCTTTGACTATGAGTTCTTTCTATTTGTCAGACTTTACTATGTTTTCAGAAACGTTCTCACTTGACTTTTGCATGCTTCTGATCTTTTTCTCTATTACTAAGCCAATGAAATTTGATCTGCGTAACTATCATGCTATAAATGATTGCTGTCTATTAATTATGTGCTATTACTGTATGTTGTTTCCTCTTTCCATAACTTGGTCTCACGTGCCTATTACTTGTGCACTTCATTTATATATTGTGTCCCTTCTGTGATTGATTTTCAAACTCGTGACTGATTTTCAAAACTTTTCCTTGTGAAATTCTGATTTCCTTCGCCTGTTAAGGGTTAATTGATTTCTTTCCTTATTTTGCCTTACTGAATCCTTTCTCAAAATAAGTATGTTCATGTACTTGGACTTAATCACTTGTTGTATTATTTTACTACCCTTTTTATGGCAATAACCAATCTGCCTCTTAAATTGATTTCTTTCCTTATTTTTTAACCTATCACTATCTGTTAACATGTGATCCCTTAATTAAGGGCAATTACTTGTGTAATTGAATCTGATTAGTGATTTTTTCCATGTCTGTGGCTTATTACCTCACTTTTTACTCATTTTCAAAAACTATAAATACATGTACTTCTTCCCTTTCAAAAGGAGTTCGAACACACAAACAAGTCATTACTTCTTATTCTCAAATTTACTTAGATTTTTAAGCATTCAAGTTCTCTGAACTCACAAGCATAAAGGTTCTTTTTATTGTGGCTTGTCTTGAAAGTATCCTGCTTTTCTTTGCTTGCTTCTTCTGTAACTGGTATGTTACCTTTGTTTAATTTCTGCCACTCCCCTATGTGTTTATTTATTTAGTCCATTCTTTGTTTGGCTTACTACTTCCCTAACGTAAATTTTTGTAAGTTGGTTTGTTTCTTTGCTATGCTCCTACATGAGTCCCTATCCCCCAATTCCTTTGTATGTTGAGTTATGGTTCAGAAATATGACAATACTTGACATTGTTATTCATGTATATGGACTGGACTCCCTGAGTCCTAAACTCTTTCAATTCACATTCCCTTTCCCTTTTATATGTATCCTGATCTTAAGACCTTGGTCTGGCAACGTCCTAATCACTTTCGAGACCATAGACTGACCTTCAATAGGTCTGTGCTCTTATTTGCTGGCTGAACAGGCTTGGTCAAGGGTGTGCCAGCCTACCTTATGGTTAGGTATGACCACCAGCCTACCTTGGCATCCCCTAACTCCCTCTCTATTGCACTTGCACTCATTCCTAGAACTTAAGTTTTTCCCCCCTCTTGTGAGCCTTGCCTTGGGATCCATGAGCTCCCTCTGAACTTGGACACCTGAGGGCTGGCTCTTCCACACTGCACTATAACTCACTTTGATTAATATCTTGGGTGTAAGCACTGCCTGGGGTTCCTGAGACTCCTTGGATCTCTGAAACACCCTAGATAAGAGAATGCTTTAGAAATCTTGATCTCGGAAGTGGTTCAATATCATATTATTAGACACTAAGTCTGAATTAGGCTGCTCGGATGTAGCTGATAGCTTCTGATGTACTTTTAATTTCAGTCTTATTCTACTGGTCTGTAATAATTTGTATAAACTCATGGGAATTTAGTGAAAATGGGGAGGGGGGTTACTTTTATGCACAAAGGGTAGAAAATATGCCTATAGGATTTTATTTCTAATTTGTGCAGTTTCACATGTAGAAAGCATGCCTATAGAATTTAACTTATGAATGATGCCTATAGGGGTTTGCATCTCTGCATATAATAACATCATTAGGAAAACAGTTAGGTTTAATAATAAAATAGCATATATAGATATCATTGTTTATAAGGCTTCTATTAGTGTTTGAAAAGGTATCAAGAAGCAATAGCGTATAGAAAGCATGCCTATTGGGGATTTCGAACCAAAGTTGTCTCACTTGTTTAAAACAGTATCGATTTTACTAAAACAAACGACTTCCTACACCCTTTCTGAACTCTTAAAACTTTTTTCACACAATCAAATCGGTGTATTCTTTCTGAAACTTACTCTCTTTTAACTCTGGTAAACATTTTTCCAATCTGCCTAAAATCATTTCTTTATACTTATCTGACAAATCTGTCCCAATCAATCTGCAACTAAGCTCTTTTGTTAAAAATTGGCAACTCCTTTTCCTAACCAGTCTGCCTCCTGAAACTCATTTTTAGTTGTTAAACCACGTTTGTAACAATCGAGTAACCCTTTTTCTGAAACCTTTTTTTACTCTATAATTTTCCTTTAAAATCAGCTTGTGTTTTAAAAATCAGTAGTTCTATCCAACACATAGACAAAAAGGGTTAACTAATCAACATGATCAGTCTTAGACAACTGCATTCGAGTAAGCGTACTGCAGACTTCCTGTCTAAAAATATGTGTTGAACCAGTCCGCTTATCGCTTTAATTTAATTTAAGACTAAACCAGTACATGCAAGACATGCTAAACTCTATGGCTTTATCTGATTTTAGGAGGCTTATTTGAGGCATACTTTCTTATTTTCGTTCCCCTTAACTTGCATTATGTGTTTTGATTGACGCCTTAGTATTTTGTCCTTTAAAAACTCTCAAAAGGCCCCAAACCCCTCTCCCTTTAGGACTAGTAGTCCAAATGCTTCTGGGACTGATAGGATTGGGACGGGTACTAGCATGCAATAAGTAACAAGACACTCCGTGCTTTAATACCTTATTGGGGTGGGAAGGGTAGATATGGATATGATAACTACGCGATAACACCACGTGTATAAACGGTTACCGGGTGTTGTGTGGGGTGATCCATATTATTTATAAACATAGGACCCCTCTCCCTTTACCTGTTTATTTCAAAAACTGCTTTTCTCAAATTTCAAGTTCTTTAACTGCTTTTTAACTTCAATTACTTCCAGTGATTATGTGAAATTTTTCCCTCTGTTCACTCGTTTATTCTGAATTTTTAAACTACTTTCTTCTCAAATTTCAGCTTCTTTAACTTCGTTTTAATTTCAAATTATTTGCAACTATTTTATGAAAACCCCCTCTTATTTGTAATTCTTACTTGTTTACTTGTTGTTTGCACTTAAAGTCACAATTGTAACATGGCCGGGAACCACACTAGTGGATCTTAAGGGGTGCCTAACACCTTCCCCTCGAGATAATTTCTAGTCCTTACCCGAACTCTGGTTTTCCAACTAAAAAACTCTTAGTGTCCTAATGCACTTAATCATTAGGTGGCGACTCTTCAAACTAAAAAAAAAAACCCAATTCTCGCAGGGGAATAGAGTTGTCTTCCCGAATGTCGTATACCCGATTCCGAACCTGGTTCTGGAAAAAAAAGGGGCGTAGACACTTCTTTACCTTCATCAAGTGTTTCTTATGTCCCTTCTTCCACTGTTTTTACTTGTTCCACCGCTCCTCCTTTGGCAATTCCTCCATCCATTGTTCACCATACGGTGGTGGGCCTTTCAAGTAGGAGTGTTGCTATGAGGAGTGTTACCATTGAGGTTCCTGCCAACAACAGTCTCTTAAGAAAGTTCGGTCAAGCCGATACTTGGCTCGAGCCTTTGATTGGCCCCATCGAGAAACCTAAACTTGAAAGCCATAGAAACCTGACTCTCATAAATTATATAGTGCATGCCTCTTTGAAGGTATTTTTCTTTCCTTCTCTTCTTCATTTTTAATAACTTTTGACTTTGGGATTCTGACTTTAACCCTTTTTTTTACTTAGGCCAATCTTATTGGCATTGAGCTTATGAACAAAATCTCCCTCTTGGAGAGAGTGGCACGTGATTTGGAGAAGGCTACTCATAATGCAGAAGAGGTTGCTCGTGATTCTCAGTTGGAGGCAGACAACTAGAAGGATCGGCTTGAAAGCGCTCAAATAAACATGGAGGATTTGCAGGAGAGAAGAAGTGCCTTAGAACAGCAGGTTCAAACATTAACTTCAGAGCTAACGGTGATCAAGGTTTCCTCAAGCCAAGCTGAGAAGGAAAAAGAACGCCTGGAGTCATCCTTTCCAGAACAACTATCCAAGGCTAGCGAAGAAAATAGGGCGTTAAAGGCTTTGATGGCTCAGAAAGAGGTCTATTCTAGGGAGCTTGTGCAAAACCTAACACAGGCACAAGAGGATCATCGAGCCTCTGTTGATAAGGTGCACGCTTTGGAAAGTTCTCATGCCACCCTTCAATCATCTTATAGTTCTGTTTTGCCTGAGAACAAAGAACTTAAGAATGAAGTCGCTACTTGGGAGAGAGATCATGAACTCCTTGAAGAGAAAACTGATGTTGAGGTAAGATGGGCTTTCTTAAATTCTCGTTGTGACACCTTAGTGGAAATGGGCCAAGAAAGCTTCAACTTAGAATCAGAATTAGCCAAGGTGAATAAAACCATTGAACGAGCTCAACAAACAGAAGATTTTTCATCTCCCAAGGTTGAAGCTCCCGTGATTGAAACTTCCTTGGCTAAAACTCCCACAGTTGAAGTCCCCGTGAACGCTGAAATTGCCATGGGTGTCACACCTTCTTCAAGCTCAATTGTGCCTCTTGTTGCAAGCCAAACTGGGACTTTATTTGTTGATGCTCCAGTTGTTGTGATTGAAGATCAACCCGCATCTGTTGATGATTATGCCCAAGTTGAGCCCGTTGATGATCCTTCCTCAGTTCTTTCTTCTTAGTGAAAAAAAATTTACATTGCTTTAAATTCCTTTTTTGCAGGTACCTTTTTGGAAAACTATATTTGAAGTTCTTGGATTCTTTTGAAAGTTTTTTGTAATCAAACCCTTGGTTATCATTTGAGGTTTGATTTTGGAATGAAAGTCCCCAAGTCTTTCATGGGGCAGTTTGTATAAATAATTTCATAGTTCTGTGACTAAGTTGTTTCTTAGTCTTAAGTACTCAAGAAGTTTTTTATGTTATCATTTTAACTTCTGTTCGTTCTTATTCTTGCCTTTATTCTTAAGGACTTATAGAATAACTTTGCATTTTATTCTTTGAAAATGCTTATGTTAATCTCATGATTCAAACATGAGTTTCATAAAAGAGGGCCCTTTTATATTTCGACACTTAATGAAGAAGACGTCTCAACTTCATAATGGTGTTAACAAACGATAAAAGAAATAGGAAGACACATGTTTCTTTGAATTAACTTGACAAGTTTTTGTTTTTGAACTTTGACAAGTTTTAAATAAAACTTTACATGAATTTGAATTACATCTATAACTTTCTCGTAACTGTATTTCTTGTAACAGATTTTTAAGAAAATAATAAACACGAGGTTTTGCCTTTACAACCCGTTTCATTTCAAAATAACAAATGCAAGGTTTTTCCTTATAACCTCCTTTAGTACATAGCTTTACCCTAACTATAGTAAGGTTTTCTTTTAGCTTTGGCTCGTGATTTCGGGACTTACTCTGAACTTGACCACTTGACTTTTTCAAGCTTGATTTTTCATCAATCAGGCTTGATTTTTTGCCTTCTTTATACGTACCCATATATACATAATGCAGTCCCCCAAGTGTTTGAGTGTTGAAGTATGAAGCCTCGAGCACTTGATTATCCCCCTCTTTTGGTCCTTTCCCTGAAAAGGAAAAATGCATGGGACTCGGAGGTACGATTTTAGATGAAGACTGACTAACCCGTTTGTATTTCTATCATAATAATTGTAACCCTAGGCCAGGACTTTTAGTTTATTCTATATGCCTTACAGGTCATGACTCGTCATTTAGTACGGGTTAGGTGTTTTCCTAGCATCTAAAATCGTTAGTAAAATTTTAACAATTAAAAAATAAATTTTAAAAGATGTGTACCTGATCGTGGGTATTCCTTAGAAATAATTTCTTTTCAAGTGTACTGCGTTCCAATGTGTTGGTAGTATTTTGCCATTCATTGTTTCCAGTTCATATGCTCCTTTGCCAGCAATACCACAAATTCTGTAAGGTTCTTCCTATGTTGGACTTAATTTTCCCGTATTAGCTGCTTTTGTGGATTGAAAAACTTTTTTGAGCGCAAGGTCCCCTATTTTAAAAAATCTCAGGGGAGCTTTCCTGTTCTAGTACCGTTCTATGACTTTATTTTGTGCTTCCATTCTTACCAACGCATCTTTCCTTCTTCCTTCAAGTAGATCGAGACTCATATGCATTTCTTCATTATTGGATTCTTCAGTTACGTATGTAAACCTTGTACTTGGCTCCCCCATCTCAACTGGATTAAAGCCTCAGCTTCATAAACTAATGAGAAAGGTGTTTCTCCCGTACTTGTTTTTGTTGTTGTGCGATATGCCCATAAAACACCAGGCAACACTTCTGGTCAATTGCCTTTCGATTCTTCCAAATGTTTCTTTAAATTATTAATAATAACCTTGTTTGTTGACTCTGCTTGCCCATTACCTACTGGATGATAAGGTGTGGACGTAACCCTTTTAATTTATCAACTTTGAAAAAATTCTTTGATTTGCGCTCATATAAATTTAGGGCCATTGTCACATACGATCTCCTTGGGCACTCCGAATTGACAAATTATATTGCACAAGATGAAATCCCTGACCTTCTTTTCTCGTACCTGTTTGAAGGCTCCTGCCTCTACCCATTTAGTGAAATAATCAGTAAGTAGGAGCAGAAATTTTACCTGCCTTTTTGCTTGTGGTAGTGGACCCACGATACCCATTCCCTACATCATAAATGGCCAAGGTGAGATGACCGGATGTAGCAACTCCGCAGGTCTATGCATATTATTCCCGTACCTCTGACATTTATCACATTTGGCCATGAAAGTTTCTGCTTCTTCCTCCATTTTAGGCCAATAATAGCCTGCCCTAATCAAGGTTCTTACCAGTGATCTTCCTCTGGCGTGGTTTCCACAATGCCCCTCGTGTATTTCTCTCATTACATATTCTGTTTGAGAGGGTCCGAGAGATCTAGCTAAGGGGCCACCAAACATTTTTCGATACAAATTACCTTGATTTAGGTAGTAACGAGCAGCCTTTTCCGAAGTGCATGAACTTTTTTCTTGTCATTGGGAACGGTTCCATACTGTAAAAAAAGCAACAATCTCGTTTCTCCAATCCCAAGTTAAATTATTATAATTTACCTCATTTTTGTCAGGATCGAGAGCTAAATGAAATAGATGAATAACTGAGGAATTTGCATCACTTGTCACATCAGCTCCAGATGCGAGATTAGCTAAAGCGTCTGCTTCGAGATTCTCATCTCTTGGTACCTACATAACTTTCCAGGTTTAAAATTGCTTTATTAGTTCTCGCACATTTTCTAAATATTGTTGCATCCTGGTTTCCCTGGTTGTATAAGTCCCCAGCATCTGGTTAACTACGAGCTGCGAATCGCTCTTTATTATGATCTAATTTATGCCCAGTTCTTGAGCTAATTCACTGCTTCATACTCTGTTTCATTGTTAGTTATTGAATGACATTTTACTGCTTGTCGTATAGTTTCACCTATAAGTGGTACCAAAACAATCCCTAATCCTGCTCCTTTCACGTTAGATGAACCATCAGCAAATAAAGTCCAAATTCCTGGATTAGCCCCATTAAGTATCTGTACTTTTTTTTTTTTGCTTCTAGTTGCATCCTTTGGCTAAAATCAGCCACGAAATCAGCTAATACTTGTGATTTAATAGCATTTCTAGGTTGGTATGTGATTTCATATTCACTTAACTCTATAGCCCATTTAGCCAACCTACCTGATAATCATGCTTATGCAATATATTTCGTAAAGGATATGCGGTAACTATAGCAATTGGATGACATTGAAAATAAGGCCTCAATTTGCACCATGATCAATGGAAGAGCCAGCTTTTCTAGCTGAGGATACCTTGTCTCTGCATCTAACAGAGATTTACTAACATAATAGATAGGGGATTGTTTACCTTGTTCTTCTCGAACCAAAACAGCACATACCGCTACCTCTGAAACAGCGAGATAGACGAGTAGTCTTTCCCTAGCCTTTGGTTTCACGAGCAAATGTGGATTTGACAAGTATGCTTTCAAATCTCTGAGTGCCTGTTGACATTCTTCATTCCATTCGAAATGATCCTGCTTTTTAAGAGCTGAGAAGAATCTAAAACGTTTCTGTGATGACTTAGAAATAAATCTTCCCAAAGCTGCAATCCTCCCTGTTAATCTTTGAAATTCTTTCTTACTTGAAAGTACATTAGGGATTTCCTCAATGGCCTTAATCTATACAGGATTTACTTCAATACCACGGTTAGAAACAAGAAAACTCAAAAACTTACCTGATGCAACACCAAATGCACATTTTTCGGGATTTAATTTCATATTAAATTTTTGCAAAAGCTTAAATGTTTCAAACAAATGCGATATATGATCTATGGTATGTTGTGTTTTAACGAGCATATCATCTATGTAAACATCCATAGTTTTTCCCAAATGTTCTTGAAACATTTTGGTAACTAACCTTTGATACGTTGCTCCTGCATTCTTTAAACCAAAAGGCATTACCTTATAGAAATAAGTCCCCTTGTCTGTTTTGAATGATATTTTTTCTTCATCATCTGGATTCATTTTAATCTAATTATAACCTGAATATGCATCTAAAAAACTTAACAATTCGTGCCCTGCAGTAGCATCAATTAGGTTATCTATATGAGGTAATGGAAAAAAAATCTTTAGGACAAGCTTTGTTAAGATCTATATAATCTACACAAATTCGCCATTTACCATTCTTTTTTGGTACCACGACAATTGTTAGCTAGCAATTTAGGATACTTTACCTCGCGAATAGACCCATTTTTTAATAATCTGTTCACCTCATCTTGAGTCACCTGATTTTTTAAAGCGCCTTGCTTTCTTTTCTTCTATTTGACAGGTGGGTGGGATGGATCTTCATTCAATTTGTGAGTCATTATCTCCAGTGGCATACCTGTCATATCAGAATGGGACCAAGCAAAACAATCTGTGTTAGATTTTAAAAATTCAATCAACTTACGTTTCATCTCCGGGCTAAGATTGGCTCTTATGTGCACTTTTCTTTCTGGCCAGTGTACAAATAAGACCACTGCCTCCAATTCTTCTATTGTAGTTTTGATGTTTCCATTTTCTTCTGGTTCTTGAATGAAATCGGGTCTTGAATCCATATTTGTTTGCCCTGAATCAGCTGAGGTTGATGTTATGTTCTCCTCAACTGAATTTTGTAATTGCTATTTCTCTTCACCTTTCTGACTTGAATTCACCACTGAGTTAATTCTCCTGGATGTTTGTTGGTCTACCCTGATTTGACATATTCCCAATAGTGCTGGAAATTTAATAACTTGATGTAATGTTGATGGAACAGCATCCATCTCGTGGATCCACGGCCTACCAAGAATTATATTGTAAGCCATTTCCATTTCTACTACTTAAAATTTTGTATCCTTGGCAACACCTTCCGCAAAGTAGTGAGCATCACTTTACACTAGAATTGTCAAAACATGACAAAGTATGCGCTTTCGACACCAATTTTTCTTCTACTTGCATTTCACGTAGCAATCGTAACAAAATAATGTTCACAGAACTACCTGGATCAATTAAAACGCGTTTGACTTTAGTATCATGTACGAGTAATGATATTACCAGTGCGTCGTTATGTGGAGTTAACAAATGCTCAACATCTGCATCATTAAACATGATATTTTCCTCTTCTAACACATGTTGCAATCGCTTCCCATGGGTAATTGTAACTTTTAAAATTTTATTAGATGCGGTATATGACACAGCATTGATGTCTTCGCCTCCACTTATAACGTTAATTGATATTTTGGGAGAAGGTGGCTTTGATGGCTCCTGTCTGATTTTCATATATGCATGTTTACCTTTCTCACTGAATAACTCAGTGAGATACCCTCGTTTTAACAAATGTTCAACTTTTCCCTGTAAAAATCTGCAATCTGTTATTTTGTTTCCATGATCGTTGTGAAATTCACACCAATGATTAGGGTTTTATCTGTTCGGATTTGATCTCATCTCCTCTAGCCATCTTACCTTATCTCCCATGCTTCTTAAAACAGCTACGAATTCAAAGGTGTTTGCATTGAAATTGTAACCACCGAACCTAGCTTTTAGACTTCTATCATCATCTCGTGACCTGCGTGTGTTCCGATCGTTCCCAAATCTTGAAGTTGAGCCTGATTTTCTATTCCTCGATCTATGATCGTACCTCTGACTGTCTTGCTTTGATCATGAGTCTCTTCCCGTAGGTCCCATATATGGCTCGTACTTGTTTTTACCAGATCTTTTTTCATTTTCTACACGCCTTGAGCT
Organism: Nicotiana glauca; assembly: GCA_026770625.1. Taxonomy (NCBI): domain Eukaryota; kingdom Viridiplantae; phylum Streptophyta; class Magnoliopsida; order Solanales; family Solanaceae; genus Nicotiana; species Nicotiana glauca. The sequence continues at coordinate 21,807 of MU787041.1, forward strand.
TACTTTTCTCCTTTTTTATGTCGTAAAATAATATCATCTTCAATACTCATCTTTGTACTGTATCTGTTGTAGACGTCATTCCACGTTGTTGCTGGGAATTCTCGAAGGCTTTTCTTGAGTTGCCTCGTAGCTTTTGAACTCCTCTCATTCAAATTGCTGGTGAAGGCTATGGTTTCCCAATTGTCATGTACTCGTGGCAATGTCATTCTTTCCCCTTGAAATCTGTCTACGAATTCTCTAAGCAACTCTAAATCTCCTTTCTTGATTTTGAAGATATCTTCTATTCTCTTTTCAACTTTTTGAGCTCCCGAGTGTGCTTTGATAAATGAATCTACAAGCTTAGCAAAAGAATTTACAGAGTTTTCAGGTAAAAGAGAATACCAGGTTAGAGCTCCTTTAGTGAGCATTTTACCAAATTTTTTGACCAAGACTGATTCAATCTCCTGCTTAGTCAAATCGTTGCCCTTGACACCTGTTGTAAATGCAGCAAAATGATCTCACGGGTCTGTTGTCCCATCATACTTTGGAATATCAAGCATCTTGAACTTTTTTGGAATTGGGAGAGGGGCGGCACTTGACTTCCAGGGCTGTTGAGAATACTTATCCATATCTACCCCCTTGATCACGGGCAGTATCCCGGGTATTTACTCTATGCGATCACTTTGCTCCTTGAGCTATTTATACAATGTTAGTACTAGATTTTGTAAAATAGAATTAACTAGATTACCTGAGTCTCCCTCCTGTGTTTCACTGGGGGTTCCACCGCTACCTGAATTAACCAGTCTAGAACGAGGATTCTCTAAAGTATTGTTATTTAGAGTATGTGTGGGTAGAGAAGCAGGTAATTGATTAACAAAAGCTTGTAAAGCCTTGTTGACCTGAGTGGCGATAAGTTTTTGTAAAGCTTCATCCATAGCTTCAACATTCTCAAGTTGAACTTGTCCATCTGTGTGAGATCCTTTAGGAGTTCCTTTACGAGATCGTCGTGGTGAACCTTGTGGAGAAGGAACTAATGCATTATTGTCATGCAGATCTCCTTGAAGTTGTTGGTTTGTTTGATTTTCTTGGTTTCCTTGGGTGTTTTTTCAGTGTTTTTCGACATAGTTGGTGCAACAAAGAAAATCAAGTTAAGATATAACTGATTATCAGATTTCCGGTAACGGAACCAATTTGTTTAACCAATAAATGGGATTTCAGTCAAAGCTAGAATTTAGAAGAACTTGGGTTACTGATAATCAAGAAAGGGAATAAAAGAAAGTAATTCTGAGTAGCAATATGATAATCAAGAAAAACGAATGATAGCAATATATAGTTAAATAGTATTCTTTGTCCTACAACCGATTACATATCTCTTTTTTATAGGTTCCTTTGAGAAAGTACGTTATGCCTAAATCATAATGAGGCTATTATGAGTAATTAAATACATTGAATGCTACTTTACGCAATCATTACATTGAATGTATATATTCCTTAATGGACTCAGCATTTAATACTCATTAAATGCGGTATCTGCACTCTTTTCTATAGCCAGATTCATTCTTTCTGATGTCCGGGCATAAGTAGACTTAATTAGGTACGGGCGCCGAGCTTCTTGTCCTGTGCCTATTCCTTTTTCCTTGCTCGTGTCTGTTTTGTTATTCCTGAACCATGACTAATTGATCAACCTATGTGTCATGACACATCACCATATATATATAAATTTTTCCCAATACAGATACGAGATATCATTTTATTAGAGATTGCATATCTAAGAAAGTTGTGGAGCTTGAGCATGTGAAGTCTGGAGATCAAATTGCGGATATTTTCACCAAGCCTTTGAATATTGACGCTTTTCAAAAGTTAAGGATGGTTCTTGGAGTAATGAAATAGGTTTAAGGGGGATGTTAAAAATTATAATAAACTTATTTCCATTTGTCCACATTTGTTTAGATTTGTTTACATTAATTTAATATTTTCATACATATAACTAGAAAAGAGTGAGGTGTGGACATATGTAAATTTGTGTGAACTAGTGTAGGCTTGTATGGACTAGTTTGTACATGTGTGGACTTAATTAATATGTACACATGAAATTTAGGATAGATACATTTAGGAGTTCTACTATAAATACCCATGTATGCTAGCCATTTGGAGCAAGTGAAGTTGAATAGAAATCATCTTTTCCTCCACCTCTCTAATAGTGAGTTTTGAGTGTTTGTTTAGTTGTCTTGCTCTCCCAAAAATTTCTAATAGACCGTCTATCATGGTATCCCTTAGTTTACTTACACCTCACCCCACCCCCCACCCCTCCTTTCGCTTTACGTCCTTTCAATAAGGAGTGTTTGGGAACTTCTTCAGCTCTAACAGCTACAACTTGAATTGGCTCTCTTATTTTTTCGTAAATTATTGTTCATGTATCTTGTAGACAATAAATTAGCGTCGAGAAAATAAAATCAAGACCGAAAAATATCGCAATAATCGTAGTATTTTATTTCGAATATTTGAGTTTTACGATCTCTATGAATCATCTTATTCTTCTTTCCAATAGTAAATAAATTCATGGGACATTGAGCTTGATCTTGAATCTATATTTGTTTCCACGAACGATGATCTTGTTCATGAGCTTGACCTTGAGCTTGATTGCTTGAACTTGATTTTGCTTCGTACTTGAGTTTGAACTTGATTTCTTGAACTTGAACTTGATTGCTTGAAGCTTGAAACTTGTAGAGAAATTTGCGGCGTTTGATCCACGAGCTCTCTCTTGCTTCTTGTTATAACTTCTGGTGTCTTTTCTGAGTTATGAAGACCGCTATTTATAGTTGTGGAAGGAAGGAGTCATGATAAAAACAAACTCTTTCTGACCAATCAAATTGAAGTGTGACATGACCGTATTTGATTGGCCAGAACATGTCACTTGCACACATGGCACGATTTTATTGGCATTTGAATGTGACTGGCATGCCTTGTCATTTTGACACGTGGCATGATCCTATTGGCTCTTCCATTTGACTTGGTGTGCCACGTCATTTGACACGTGGCACCAAATTGGGCCTCTAGGATGATGTCATCATGGGCTTAACGAAGTGGGCTCATCACTTTAGCCCAATGGATTAAGACTTATTTATTTAATCCATATATATTGGACTTACATAATTAATTTAATTATATTAGCACATATATTTATTTGGACTCATATATCTTGAATTTAAAATATAATCCAAATTATTTTATGAATTTAATTTTAATAAAATTCATATGCCTACAAATGTCCCCTACTTCAAGACTTGTTAAAATACAGACTTACGAATGCTATAGAGACAAGGCTTGAAGTATGATTCTGCCAACATTTAATTTAAACATTTTTATCCCTCCTTTTTGAAAAGCTTACATATGACTATTATTGAATGATGTTTCAACAATAAATTCATGAAGCCAGATGCCCATGTGAGATAATTGTGCTAAAGTCAAAGTACCATATACCTTTGTTACCTTTTTTTCATGAACACGTAGATATCAAGTAAACATATTGCTTTGTCTCCAATCTATATTTGAAGTCTTTTATCTCCTGCATTTAATTCACATAACATCGAATCCCTTTCCTGCTTATACTTGGGCAATTCGCTTGTCCAATCCCTCAGAAAGACGAAGCCGCATTACTGTCACAGCTAGTCAAATCCTTCTAGGATACAAATCGCAACCATCCCACATCGTGCATAACTTATTAGTGTCTCCTCTCCAAAATCTATATAAACCCCATACTACTTCATCAATTGAGCATTAATCTTGTTAAAATATCATGGTATAGCCAGTTTTTACACTGGTCAATGAAAAATAGCCAGCGTTTACCAAGTCAATGAAAAATAGCCACTATTTTACTACAACAGGGACCGGTCCAGTATAATATACGGGAGTTCTGGTGTATTTGTGTACGAACCCCAGTATATTATGCTGGACCGGTATACTTTGTTAACTCCTGTAAAATTTGCGGGAGACTGGAGCACCAGTGCTCCAAACTCCAGTATATTATACTGGACAATTATACTTGCTGGAACTCCCGTAAAATTTGCGAGAGTTCCAGCATAATTATGCTTGAACTCCAGTAAAATTTGCGGGAGTTCCAGCATAGTTATCCTAGAACTCCCGTAAATTTTACGGGAGTTCAAGCATACTTATGCTGGAACTCCCGTAAAATTTGCATGCGTATTTTTTCAGATTTTGAACAGTGTTTTCGCTCAGATTTAAAGTGGCTAAATTTTGATGAATTTTGAAACTTGGCTATTTTTCAACGACCAGTGGTAAATCTGGCTATTTTTGAATTTCTCCCATTAATCTTTGGTTCTTGCAAGCCACTCTGAAAAGCAGTATCGAGAAGGTAATTTACTTATTTTCTTTTGCGTTTCTGTTGCTTGTTCTTTTTTTTTTTTTCCTTTTTTGTAGGTCAACGAGAAATATATGTTCTTATTCAACAAGAAGATTCACGAATGAAGAAGGTGGTCTTAAGGTATGAGGTGATGGGCACTCATCCTTGCCCAAATATCGGAGGGATTACTTTCATGGCCCGACTACCGAAGAGATTACTCTCAATGTGGCCCAATTGTTGGAGAGATTACTCTCAAAATGGCCCGACTATGGAGAGATAAACTCTCAATGTGGCCCAATTCTTGGAGAGATTACTCTCAAAATAGCCCGACTACCAGAGAGATTACTCTAAATGTGGCCTAATTTTTAGAGAGATTACTCTCAAAAATGGCCCGATTCTTGGAGAGATTACTCTCAAAAATGGCCCGACTACCAGAGAGATTACTCTCAATGTGGCCCAATTATTGGAGAGATAACTCTCAAAAATGGCCCAACTACCGGAGAGATTACTCTCAATGTGGCCCAATTCTTGGAGAGATTACTCTCAAAATGGCCTGACTACCAGAGAGATGACTCTCAATGTGGCCCAATTCTTGGAGAGATTACTCTCAAAATAGCCCGACTACCGGAGAGATTACTCTCAATGTGGCCCAAACTATCGGCGAGGACAACTTAAGGTGCAAAGGGACTCATATGTCCACCTTAAGATTGGAAAGTTATAGTTCCTTTTAAGGACAAACCCACAAAGAGGCCAACTTAAGATGCAAAGGGACTTATATGTCCACCTTAAGATTGGAATGTTATAGTTCCTTTTAAGGACAAACCCACGAAGAGTAATAAAGTTTCAACTTGAAGACGACATCGACTTGAACACTTGGAAAACTTTGAAGATTTGGCGGACTTTGCAGACTTCAACTCGAAGATTCAGAGGGCTTAAACAATTCAACTTTAGGATCGGCGAATTTGAAGACTGAAACTTGAAGACCGACAAACTTGAAGACTTCAACTTGGGGTCTTAAATATTTCAACTTTAAGACCGGCGAATTTGAAGACTTCAACTTGAAGACCGACGGACTTGAAGACTTCAACTTTGAGACTTGGAGGGCCTAAATATTTCAACTTAGATTGGCGAATTTGAAGACTTCAACTTGAAGACCGACAGACTTGAAGACTTCAACTTTGAGACTTGGAGGGCCTAAATATTTCAACTTGAAGATCGGCAAATTTGAAGAATTCAACTTGAAGACCGACGGAGTTGAAGATTTCAATTTACCATGAAGGGTTGCCTCTTTTAAATCAAATGATATCAAAGTTCCACAAGATGATGGCATTTCAACTTGATTTTGCATTCCTCCATAATTCACTCGGACAACAATTAGGGCAATATGTATCTTTTGAACTTATGCGACTGAACTTAGAATGAAACTCTAAGCTGCCTACGTATCTCAGTGAAGAGGATCAAGTCATACCGTAGTTCAGACTGAGTAGATTTTTTTTATATTTTTTTTACGTCCTAACTTTTGCCTAGGCTGCCTCTTTCGAAATTTTCAACCTAGCGGATATTTTTTTTTACGTCCTAACTTTTGCCCAGGTCACCTCTTTCGAGATTTTTAACCTAGCGGGCTTTTTATTTTTTATTTTTTTTATTTGGGCCGTACACAGTTTATACTCTTGCGGGCTAGGAGTGTAGCAACATATAGTTTAGGCTCGTGCATCGATGAGCATCATAACTTACAGTTTAGGTGCATACGTCGATGAGCATCATGACTTGCAGTTTAGGCTCTTACGTCGAGAAGCATCACAATTTCAAGGATAATACTTCTTTAAGAATTTTCCATTTATAGGGTCGATCGTCATACCATCTGCATCAACCAGCTTGTAAGCCCCACTTGAGTAAGCTTCTTGTACGACATATGGCCCATCCCATTTTGAAGTGAACTTCCCCACAAGTTTATGGGAAGTAATTATGGGTCTTCATACGGCAAGGACTTGATCTCCTACTTGAAAGGATCTCGGGAGAACTCTTTTATTGAAGGCGTGAGATAATCGAGCTTGATAACATTCAAGACTCTGTTGAGCTTCCAATCTCTTTTCATCAAGAGCTTCCAACTCTGCTAAGTGAAGTCGAGCATTTTCTTCATCAGTGATCCCTTATTTAATAGCCAGTCGTAACGAAGGTATTTGACGCTCAAGTGGCAAGATAGCTTCGACTCCATAAACGAGTGAATAAGGAGTCGCATGTGTTGGTGTGCAGTAAGTCATCCTATATGCCCCTAGAGCTTCTTCCATACGGTCATTCCAATCACGTTTGGATTTGGAGACGACTTTCTTTAACAAGTTGTATATAGACTTGTTAAATGCCTCAGCTAGACCATTGGCGGCAGCATTGTACATCAAAGAGTTACGTTGCTTGAAGCCAAAGAGATCACAAATCTTGTTCATCAACCTATTGTCGAATGGCTTTCCATTATCTGTTATTATGTAACGAGGAATGCCAAAGCGATAAATAATGTTTACTCGGATGAAACTTGCAACATTTTCCTTCTTTACTTCCTTAAGAGCAACAGCTTCAGCCCATTTTGAGAAGTAGTCAGTCGCAGCCAAGATGTATAGGAGCCCACCAGAGGACTTTGGTAGTGGTCCAATAACATCCAATCCCCAAGCGTCAAACGGCCAGGATACAATAGTCGGGTGCAACACTGTAGGAGGTTGATGAATAAAATTCAGATGGAATTGACTAGCCTTGCATCTTCGAGCATAGTCCAAGCAATCTTTTACCATCATTGGCCAATAGTATCCCGTCCTTTTTATATGGAAGTGGAGCTTTGGTCCAGACTGGTGTGACGCACATACCCCAGAATGTGCCTCTTGCAAAGCTTGGAGAGCTTCTTCTTCTCCTAAGCATCGCAAGAGTACTCCCTCGAATGACCTTCTGTATAGAGTATCCTTGTAGTAAAGGAAGCGAGGTGCACGATGACGGATTTCAGTCCTTCTCTTCGGATTCTCTGGAAGTATCCAATAGCATAAGTAGTCTATAATAGGTTGTTGCCATTCTTCTTTCTCAACTTCAGAAACAGCAACAAGGTGCTTGAGTTCATTTTCTTCACCTTCAGCCTCATTTGGTGGCAGTACTACCCATTTTTGGCAGACGGTAACTTGCGCTTAATCAGGCAGGGCTAATGATGAAGCTAGGGCAGCTAAAGCATTGGCCTTCTTATTTTCTTTCCTTGGCACATGCTGAATAGTCACATCACCGAGCCACCCTAACAACTTTTTAGCGTAATCATGATATGGGCATAGTTCAGGCTTCTTTACCTCGTAACTACCCAAAAACTGATTGACCACTAACTGGGAGTCACCAAAGACTTGAAATTGCAATTGCTTCATATCAACGACCATTTCAAGCCCGAGTATTAATGCTTGATACTCAGCAACATTGTTGGAACAGAGGTGTGTTAAGGTGAAAGAGTAGGGCAAGACTTCGCCTTGGGGAGTGATAAATACTATGCCAGTCGGCTCCCCCACGATGCGCAGCACCATCAAAGTACATCTTCCATGGAGGTTGAACTTCAACGACCATTGCGTCCTCATCAGGTAGTTCATCAGTTAGCTCCCAGTCACCAGGTACCGGATGATCTGCCAAGAAGTCTGCCAATGCTTGTCCCTTTACAGCCTTTTGAGGGATGTATAAAATCTCGAATTGTTGGAATTGGAGGTACCATCTCGCTAGCCGATCACTAAGAACAGTTTTTGACATCACGAACTTGAAGGGATTTGCTTTAGAAACAAAATGGAAAACATGAGCTTGAAAGTAGTGCTTCAACTTTTGAATTGATAAGACTAGCGCCAAACACAACTTTTCAATTGATGAATAATTCAACTCGTTAGGTGTCATCATACTGCTCAAGTATTAAAGGGATTTTTCTTTCCCCCTCACTTTTTTCTTGGGCCAACAGTGCTCTGACAGAACTTTCCTGCGCCGCAATGTATAGTATCAATGGCTTTCCAGGTATAGGAGCTGCTAAAACTGGAGGCTTCATCAAGTAGGTTTTGATACTTTCGAAGGCATTGCTACAACCTTGGTCCCACTTGAAAGGAATGCCTTTCTTCATGAGGCGACTAAACGGTTGGCATCTCCCAGCCAGGTTTGATATGAATCTTCTAAGGTATGCCAGCTTTCCTTGCAGAATTTTCAATTCATGGATATCTCGAGGCTCAGGCATTTTCAAAATGGCATCCACTTTGGCTTGATCAATTTCAATCCCTCGATGCCGGACAATGAAACCAAGGAACTTTCTAGAAGTAACTCCAAAGGCACATTTCAATGGATTCATCCTAAGTTGGTACCTCTAGAGCAATTCAAATACCATCCTTATGTCTTTCATGTGGTCGCCCTTCTCTCTTGATTTCACCATCGAATCATCAACAGAGCATTCGACATTCTTGTGGAGAAGATCGTCGAAAATATTCTGCATAGCCCTTTGGTAAGTAGTATCAGCGTTCTTCAACCCAAAAGGCATTACCTTGTATCAATAAATACCCTTTGGGGTATGGAATGCAGTAAGCTCTTCATCTTTTACTGCCATGCGTATTTGGTTATAGCCCGACGAACCGTCCATAAATGACATTGCCTCGTACCCAGTAGTAGCATCGATCATGAGTTCTGGAATGGGAAGCGGGAACTCATCTTTCGGACATGCATTGTAAGATCCCTAAAGTCAACGCACACTCGAATCTGGCCATTTTTCTTCCTTACAGGGACAATACTTGAAACCCATTTTGGTTACTTAACTTCACGAATAAATCCAGCTTCGATGAGTTTGTTAACTTCTGTTTCAATCAAGGGAACCAAGTCCGGCCTAAAATGCCTTTGAGCATGTTTAATAGGACGAGCACCATTTTTGACTGCAAGGTGATGGACTGCTACTTTCGGGTCCAATCCAAGCATCTCTTTGTAACTCCAAGCAAAGACATCCCTGAAGTCTTTGAGTAACTCAATATAAGAGCTCTCTTCATCAGCTTCAAGTAAAGCACTTAGGTAGGTGGGTCTTGGTTCTTTATCGGTGCGAAGGTTAACTTTTTTTAAGGCATCAACTGTCGTCTTCACTCCTTCTTCAAGTTCAGGTGGAGCATCTTTTGCATCTTCATCTTCTTGAGGGTCCCTATCATTGAAGGACATGTGATAATACGGCGAAACATCCTCCAATTCCACATTATCTTCCATCAAATATGGAATGCCATTCTCAACTTGTACAATAACATGATATGAGAAACCTACACTTTCTTCATCTTCATCACGTTCCTTAGTATAGACCACAGTATATGGCTTTACCTTCAGTACTTCTTTACATAAAACCACAAGTTTTGTTTGTCGCCTCATTCTAGAAGGAACCAAACTTTGGAAATCCTTAGATATCTCCTGGATTTTGGGTGAAGTGGGTGTTCTTATGCTTTGAAAATTTCTCTGAAACTTGTTCCCCTTCTTTAGTGGACCCAATCTTTCAAACACGAGGTCCTCACAGGTGATTTTCCAAGTCGATCAAAGACAGAAGGCTTGTTAGAAGTGGCTGATTCATCTTCTACAGTGATATGATTGTTGCTCGCCCTTCTTATTGAGATGCGCACTGGTGACGGTTGCTTGTATCCCAAACCTTCACGTGGTTTCCTCGTTGTAGATTCCGATGGGAGCTTCCCTAACTTTGACGGCTTATTGGGATTGTATCTAGCTTTTTCAAATAGCTTGTAAGCGTTAGGGTCAAAACCTTTATCTGTTCACCTTTTAGGGAGTGCCACATTCTGCAAACGATTTTGGGCTACAAACCCTGCAAGTGGCTTTGAGGACAACTTTACTGCCTCAATTTGTTGTACCGAAAGAGTTAACTCCCTTAGCATCTTGGTTTGGAGATTATGTGATTCGTCCTTGTCTTTCTTCCTTTTAGGGACATATTGGAGCGCGGGACTTACTTTCTTTCCATAAGACGCAATACCCCCTTTATGAGATTTATTCACGTTGGCGGGTACCTCCTCAGTAACAGTTTTGGCTTTGCCAATAGTCACATCAACTCTTTTAGTTATAGGTTCTTCATTCTTTCTTTTCGTACCATCATCAACTTTAAGCTCCTTCATAATGCGGTTATTCAAGTAGAACTTTGCATCGGCGAAGTGTGACTCAGCCTCGGTGAATGGCTCATCATCAGCAACTACCGTCTTCTCAACTTCACCCTCGTAGTATTTTAAATATTGATGGTAGGTAGATGGAACAACTTTATTCTCATGTATCCAAGGCCACCCAAGTAAAACATTGTATGAAGTCTTCGCGTTGATCACATGTAGCCATGCACTTGATTGCATATCTTCAATAGTTGTTCCCAGCCTAATCGTGCCTATGGCTCTTTGCCCCCCTTGGTTGAGTCCTTGGATCATTACACGACTTTTTGAGAGTTCGTTTATGGGAATACCAAGTTCTTTCACAGTATGGATTGACAAAATGTCCACTGAGGATCCTCCATCAACCAAAATCCGGTTTACCCTTTCATCATGCATATAGCCAATCGGATACAATGGGCGGTTATGAGGAGTGTCACCTAGCAAAAGATCGTCATTTGTGAATGTGACCTTTTCCTCAAAAGCATTAACTTCTTGAGGAGTGGACTCGATGGGCTTTTCCAAAGATGGTGCCACGGTAGGTCTTCCCCTTTGTCAGCATGGCAACAAGAGGCATCACTACCCTCTGAGAAAATCTTCATGCGGAACCAACTTGGTAAAAACTCCTCTAAGGTCACGAGATTTCGTGGCTTTTTATAATGGTGCATCTCCACTTTTGCTTTCTTCAAATGCCTAACTGGATTCTTTTTTGTTGGTCTTTTTGCCATCATCTTCCTTTGTTGTTGTTCCACTGATTCTTTTTGTTGGCTCATTTTATGGCGCCTACGACGAGTTACCAACGTCCAACCTTCATCATCATCAGATTGGTTGACTTCAGCTTTGTCGCTCTCCAGTAATTCTTCATTTTTACTTTCTTTAAAACCACATAATTCATCCGGACTGAATGAGCCAAAGGTGATAGAGACTTGGTTTGCGCGTGCTTTCTCATCTTCAAGCACGATCTTCTTTTCGCGAGCCAAGTCCATGACTTTATCCTTGAAGACAAAGCACTTCTCCAGAGTGTGGCTTACAAGTCGGTAATATTTGCAGTAATTTGGGTCATTTGTTTTCCCATCTTCATTTGGTCATTTCATTTTCGGAAGCTCAATGAGATTTAACTCGAGGAGTTCATCGAAAATGGCTAGCACATCGGAATCCAGGAATGGGTACTCTTTCTCCTGCATTTCTTTTAGAGTCAACTTTTCCACCTGGCTTATCTTGAAAAGAAGTGGATTTCATACTCTGCTTCTTTCTCATCTTCGTCATGAACTTCATAGGTGACGTATTGACATTCATAGCTTCTTTGCTTTAAGACTTGGGTACGAACTTGCCCCACTTCCTGACTTCTTGCTTGTCATTCACTTTGCGAGGTTCATAGATGGGCAGACTTTCATTTTCAGCAGAGGCCATGCTCAATTCCATGTTATGGGTATGAGTTTCAAGTTCTTCAAACGTGCTAGGGTTGATACCTTGCAAGATTTAGTGCAATCCCCAATGCATGCCTTGGATGCACATATATATGCATGAAGCTTCACTAAGCCTGTTTTTGCAGTTGAGGTTTGCATTCCTCCAACGATTGATAAAGTCAATAATCGGTTCCCCCTTTCGTTGACGAGTATTTGTAAGTTCTATCATGCTCACCGTGCGTCTTGTGCTATAAAAGCGATTGAGGAATTCTTGCTCTAGTTGATCCCAACTGTCAATAGATCCAGCCTCGAGGTCCGTGTACCCGTCAAAAGCATTTCCTTTTAGCGAACGGACAAACTGCTTGATGAGGTAATCTCCATAAGTCCCAGCATTGTTGCACGTCTCCACGAAGTGCGTAACATGTTGCTTTGGGTTACCTTTACCATCAAACTATTGAAACTTCAGAGTTTGATAGCCAGCAGGCATCTTCAATATATCGACCCTTGCAGTGTACGGCTTTGCATATGTAAGGTAGGATTTGGCAGCAACTTCATATTTGTTCTTAATGGTTCCTTCGATGAACTCCTTCAGTTTATCGATTAGAATCATCCCTTCAAATGAGACATGGATAGCCTTAGTGGATGTTGCTTGTCTTGGGGGAGAGTCAATCACTAGAACTTCTGGAAGCTTGGCGGGTGCATGGGTAGATTCTTCTTCCATCATGATTCCCACTCTGTCTGTTAGCTTGTCAATTCTAGCCTCTTGATTTTGCATGCATTTGGTCAAGCCAGCGATTGCTTCCGTCAGGTTTGCCAACTGCTCCTCCATAGATGAAGTATTTGTCACCATGGCTTGCATGATTGTCGTGGATGACGGAGAGTAGCATGGATTTTCACACATATTGATCCTTGATTGGCTCACGCTATGTGGTGTAAGTTGGATGATCCATCACTTGAAGCATCATCATCTTCCTTCACAGCAGAGTACTTGGAGCCTGAGAGGTCAAGCAGAGCAAGAGTTTTTTCTATCTTTTCAGCAACATCACTTCCTCCTTCAGATGCGTTTGTGGCAGATCTTGCTCCTTTTGAGGATTAAGATCCGAAAACTAGGGTTGATACGGATGGCACTTGGGGTGCTTGTTGTCCTAAAGAGCTTGCCTTGCTCCCCGTAACTGGTCCAAAGCTTCCAAAGGTGACATCGAGGATGTTTTCCACATCAGCATAGAACCTGGAGTTAGCAGTTTTGGTGGAAGTTGAAACGGAGTTGATTTTCTTTGAAGCCATTTCAATATTCTAGAACTTTGGTGATTGAAAAGTTGAGATGAGAGGTAGAGAGTGTCCCACTAGGCGTACCAGAATTTGTAGACAATAAATTTGCGTCGAGAAAATAAAATCAAGACCGAAAAATATCGCAACAATCTTAGTATTTTATTTCGAATATTTGAGTGTTACAATCTTTATGAATCCTCTGATTCTTCTTTTCAATAGTAAATAAATTCAAGGGCCTTTGAGCTTGATATTGAATCTATATTTGTTTCCACGACCGATGATCTTATTCTTGAGCTTGAGCTTGATTGCTTGAACTTGATCTTGATTCGTTCTTGAGTTTGAACTTGATTGCTTGAAGCTTGAAACTTGTAGAAAAATTTGCGGCGTTTGATCCACGAGTTCTCTCTTGCTTCTTGTTATAACTTCTGGTGTCTTTTCTGAGTTATGAAGACCCCTATTTATAGTTGTGGAAGGAAGGAGTCATGATAAGAACAAACTCTTTTCTGACCAATCAAATTGAAGTGTGACATGGCCGCATTTGATTGGCCAGAATATGTCGCTTGCACACGTGGCACGATTCCATTGGCCTTTCAGTGTGACTGGGCATGCCTTGTCATTTTGACACGTGGCATGATCTTATTGGCTCTTCCGTTTGACTTTGCGTGCCACGTCATTTAACACGTGGCACCAAACTGGGCCTCTAGGAAGATGTCATCATGGGCTTAACGAAGTGGGCTCATCACTTTAGCCCAATTAAATGGGCTAGCCCAATAGATTAAGACATATTTATTTAATCCATATATATTGGACTTACATAATTAATTCAATTATATTAGCCCTTATATTTATTTGGGCCCATATATCTTGAATTTAAAATATAATCCAAATTATTTTATAAATTTAATTTTAATAAAATTCATATGCCTACATATCTGAATTAGCCACACACAAACAAAATAAAACAAAACAAAAAAGATAAAGGTTCGAAAACGTAGCAGCTCAGTTGCATTTCTAAAAGATACGTTGTCATGTAAGGAAATGAAAAGTCGACATTACATCAACTTAAGTTTTATTGACGAGAAGCAGCCAGGTCGGAACAATGGCTCTCTATAATATAGTAAAACTACCATCCTTTTCTGGGACTATTCGAGAACAAACTTGGTACAATAAAACAAACACTTATTGGTATTAATTTGTTAATCATCAACCATAAGAATTTTTTTTCAAATATGAAAACATTTATAACATTTTACTCCTTACATCCTATTATCTGTGAAGATATTACTATGTTAAGAGTTAAACAAATTATTCTTTGATTATAGTTTTTTAAAATTCTTCTGAAATTTCGAATTAAGAAAAATTTGCATAACTTCCATGTAATTTAAAATATATAATTTATTTTAAAATCTTAAAGAATCAATTTTCGAGTTTATCAAAAAAAATTACTAACTGTTTCCACTCACTTTTACTTGGCATGTTTTGACTTTTCACGCCCCTTAAGAAATAATAAATGAAGTGCATAATTTATCATGATACCCATATGCATATTTTATTGGCTTTGAGAAAATAATTTGAAATGAATGATAATATTGTAGGTATAATAGGAAAAAAAATTATCTTCTCATGATATGTGTATAGTGACAAGTAAAAATAAAAATCTATTTGTAGTGTACATGTCAAGTAAAAGTGAACGGAGAGAGTAAATGCTTTAACCCTCCTCCGAACTCGTAAACTGACACAAAGGAAATAGCGTTCGAGTAAATACAACTTTCCAATCTGAAATAGAAAATGATGCATCGAAGGTTATTAATATCTTACAAAATGATCACCCTACTTACTCAAAATTAGTCTATGATTGCATGTGGTTGCGGCAACAATCAAGGGAGAAGGGTCAAGTGATACTCAGGCATAGCTTCAGACAAGGAAACCAGTGGCACATGTCTTGGCAAGAATGGCATTATTGTAGACCAACATAAATAAAATCACTCTTTTGGCAACTCCACCAGAACTGGTGATAGAAAAATATCAAAGAGATCTGAAGGAAGTTTCTTCTGTTAAATATGTTTCTACTACTGTCTGTACTAGGTTGGCTGCCCTAGGAAACAATACTGCCTTGCAAGGTACTACTAATCTTTGTGTTATTAAAAGGAGAGGAAAACGTCATCTCCTTAAGCCAAGTGGCAACCTAAAAAAATGTCACATGGCATAATTAGTTATTTAGTTTTAAATTAGTTATTATTCGGGGGGGGGGGGGG
>MU787041.1:38012-73050 GCA_026770625.1 Nicotiana glauca
AAATTGGGTGGGAGTAGTTTCAAGTTGGAGTTTATAAATTATCTTAAAATAAAAAAGCAAAAAAAAAATAGCTATAAAAAACGAAGGAAAGAGAAGAAAAACTACCCATTCAAATCGGAATGTAGTTTCAAGCTAGAGTTTTAAAATAAAAAATAAAATTAAAAAACTAATAAACTACCAATTCAAATTGGGGATTAGTTTCAAGTTGGAGTTTTAAAATTATTTTAAAATAAATAAAACAAAAATAAAGACATAAAAACTTTCAGAGAAAAATATTTCATAAAGTAATATGCTAATAAAACTTTCTATTAGCAATGTAATAATATTAAATATTAGATGATATAATAAAAAAAATACATAACAAAAAAATTATTCAATGCGCTCCCTGTATAAGTCTCGTTAGTTTAACAGAGATTTTGTTCATTAAAATTTAGATAATATTACTAAGAACAATAGAATAAAATTTAAAATAAATTAATATTTTTTAATATTGACCGCATATCTCGCGGGTACGACTACTAGTATTGTATAATATATTGGATGTTTAGTTCTTAATATAATATCTTTTTTTTAAAATATTACAACTTTCCAATCCCACTTATTTTGAAAGAGTTGCTTTACTGATCCTATCAAAGGTATATTTCACATTATTTAGCAAAGACTGAACTCAAATTCAATTTCCCACCTCACTAGTTAGAAGTTAGAACCAAATGTCGGGAAGACCACTGAAACAAGTAGGTTGGTAAGGAAAGCCCGCGTTTTCAAGGCACGTGCTTCTGTAAAAAATCGTGCATTGGCACGTGCGTTTTAATAATGCTAAAGTTAAAAAGACTACTAAAGCACGCCGTTCGTTGGCAAAGAGTTCCTTTCTCTTAAATTATTATTATTATTATTATTATTATGTGCACCGACACGTGCATTTGTTCGTTAAAATATATTATTCATGCTATGTTCTATTTCTTCTATCCCAAATTATGTATTTTTGTTTTCTTTTTAATTTGTTTTTAAGAATTATAGTTTTAATATTTTAAAATAATTTAATTTTAAACTTTTTATTTTATTCTTTGTAAAATAATTTGTATCCATACAAATATTTATAACTTGTTTGTATGAGTCCAAATTTGACCATTCACGATCAACGACGAGTACGACGAATGACGAGGTCCCCATGACTAGACATCCTGTGGGGGACGACCTTAAGTCAAAAAGAATACTGTACGATCCTTGTAATAGTATAGGCCACATATGAAATATTATGAATATTCAGGGGCGGCTCAAGTGTAAATGGGGCATAAGGCGAAAGTTTAATATGGGGCCTAAATATTTATAAAAATGTTATATTATATATTTTTATTTAAAATCTATTCTTCTAGCTTTTTGAGATGCAAAGTTGTTAATAACTTTGTTATAATCGATTTTTTCTAGTAATTCTTTTTCAATTGATAATATAGCCAAGTCATTTAATCTTTCTTAGACATTGTTAATCTTAGATAAGATTTTATAAATTTTTATTTTGAAAAACTTCTTTCTGCTGAAGCAACTGTTATTTTGCGATTGAGTTTTTTTATTGTTTGTCAAAAATTTGTCAAGAGCTCCTTTCTGAGATTTTATTAAATTTTTAAATTTTCTTTTCTTTTGGATTTTTGAATAACCAGATGCATATTTTCTTGTTGACATATTTATATTCTAAAAAAATAAACAATATGTACAAATTAAAATTAATAAAATAATAAATATCAAATAAAAATAATACTAAAAAGTTAGAATAATATTACCCGATAACTAGCTGAATCAAGAAATTTAAAGACTTTGAGTCCTTGATTCCAATTCCAAAATATCCAGTTGTTGACTGAATCTAGTAGAAAGAATTAAGAATTATAGAACTAAAGAAGATGAACATAAATCATAAAGAAAGAAGAACAAAGATATATCTCTTCTAGAATGAAAGAATCAAAGAAAGAAGAACAAAGATATATCTCTTCTGGAATGAAAGAATCAAAGAAAGAAGAATGAATGATAATATATTATAAATATTGAATAGTAGAATAAGAAAGAAAGAAGACGTCTCTGTAATGAAAGAAAGAAGAAGAATGATATGGATTGTATAGAGAAGAATTGAAACATTGGGGTTGGATATGGTCAATTACTTGGAAGAATAAAAAGTAAAGTTGTCCAACTAAATTAACGTGACAGCTATATTTTCTACTATTTTAAATTTTAATTTATTAATATAAAAGTATAAAAGTATTATATATATATATATATATATATATATATATATATTATTTTTAGAAAAACCTAAAAACCTATAAAATTATTCTTAAAAAATGTGGCCCCCCAAAATTGGAGGCCTAAGGCATTGCCTTACCCCCTATGTAGTTAGAGCCGACACTGGGAATATTCCGTCGAATATTTCTTATAACTTATTTTTTACAACTTGGAAGGATTCGGCTCCTTGTATATATAAAGGATAATAACTTTATAAAAGGAAAAATTTTTCGGGATATACATTTTAAACTTATTTACATGAGCAAGTAAAAAGAAGTCTTATTACTCGTATTCTCCTAACCTATCTTTCGGTCCAGAGAATATTATACTTATCTAAGATTTACCCTTTTATTTTTTTCATTGATTTGTTCAAAAAAAAATCGATATCTTTTGAGACATACATTTTTAAAGACCAAAATTTTAAAAGAAAAAGGATTTTTACTTTGTGTCCCGTAAAAGTGCATCACATAAAACCAGACAGGGGTTAAAACTTTTCTGTTTCTCAAGGAAAAAATAAGACAATTTTCTCAAAGTATAAGAAAATGTGCATTGAAAAATGCCAAAATTTGGTCGGTATGAAGTGTAAGCTGGGTCCATCTGATAGGATAAAATATGTTGTTCAAAGCAAAATCAATACATGAATATCACACTTGGTTAAAGTCAATCAGTGGTAGCCCAGGACGGCTAACGCTCATCTATTATTAAGCTAGAGTTGTTGCTAATTACGAAAGGGTGGTCCGTCATTTTAATGATAAAAAAATAATACAGTGTTCGAGTTAAAAACAGTGAATGCTTGAGCTCCAATATATCCTGGATGTAGATTCGCCAGTGGAATTCTGTTTTTTCCACATAAATTTTGAAATACAAATTTCTCACTACCATTTTTACTTGAAATGCTATATTTATCAACTTTTTCTTCTGGAAAGTAGACAAGTGACAGTTACAACATTAGTTTCTTTCGAAAGACGATTAATATTAAAACTAGTTCCGCCGATTATTTTATAAAATTTATATCATACCAATTTTTTGGTTATTCTATTATGTATAACCAAAATTAAACTTTTCGAAACCGCCCCAATCATGTCGGTTTCTCTTCAGTATCGGTACGGTTCGGTTAATTTTCGGTATTTTCTTAAATATCATGTAAAATTCACCAGTAGAAATTGGATGCAATAACATATGTTCTTTTATAGAATTTAGCAAAACTCTCTAGACATTTTTACTGTTTAAAGGGTGATGAATTAAAAATAAATAATAAAATATAGCTAGAGTATAAATCCATCAACTATTCTACAACAACCTAAAAGAAATCAAATAAAGGCAAAAAAAATATAAATCACACGAGTGGAAAGATATTAACCAAGTTGGGACTCAAGAATAAAGTCTATAGAAGATGAAATATTCAAAAAGATAAATCTAAATTATATGAAAGGAAACAATTCATTACATGTAGTTTAATTTGCTACTCATAATCGCTAGAATACTTGTGTCTTACTAATAAAGATACTTGAAATAACTTAGTTTAAATAGAAGTAGCATAATAGATTTTAGGAATTAGTATTTTGAATTTAATTACTTGTAATAGTTTTCATAATTCCAAGGCCCAAAAAAAAATCTTATGTATTATTATTTTTAAACTTACTAGATAAATATATTTTTCACATGTAAAATTTATTCGGTACGTTTCGGTATTTTTTGGTTTATTTTTATAAAATAAAAACCTACCCTAATTATCGGTGATGTTATAAATTTATATAAAAACATACGATTACTTAAAAAGAAACCTAAAAATCGGTTCGATGCGGCACGGTTCGGTCGGTTTAGTCGGTTTTCGAATATCCATTGACATCCCTAATTAAAACCCGCGTGATATGCAGTAAATATTAAATGAAATTAGTCATAAGAAATTTTTATTTGTTTGAACGCATTAAATCTAATTATTTCAATAAAGTTGCATAATCAATTATTTATATATCCAATTATATTTAACAATAACATATTTATTTATGTTAGCTTCCCGTTGCAGACAGAGGCAGACGCACATTATGGGTTGAGAGGTCATTGGCATCCAAATATTTCAGCAAAATCTCCATATATACTTATAAATATCTTCAAAAAATAGTCAGATATTAGCATAGCACCTCTACTATCTTTATAAGCAATATAAATTTATATTAAATGTCATGGTGCCTCGAAACAGCCAAAGTTGGGTTTGTCTCTGGTTGCACAGTCAAGCATTTTATAGATATATTTATATTCGCGTATCAATTTATTTTTTAACTGTAATTATATTTTCACCATTAAGCTAAACATGAACATGATTGTTGATCCCTCCATTTTATATAAGGTGTCTCTATTTAGGAACTCAAATAATTTTTTCTATTATTATAAAATATTTCAAATTGTTAACGACATTGATTTATATTAGTAGTATTCTGGATTCAACTCCCTTCCATTTTCTAATCTCTCCATTACTCCAAGTTCCTGTTTGGATTGGAGACACTTGTCAGAGTTAAAAATTAAGGAATAAGGTTTAATTAAATAAAGCAAATCTATAATTGTTACAACCCAACCGGTCATTTTGAGTTTTAAGATTCCGTTCAGTAGTTCGAGGTCTTGAGTAGTGTGATGACCCGACTCGTTGTATCATGTGTTACTGACCCTTTTTTCCCGTTTATTGCTTCTTGATATTTCATTATCGGTATGTGGTGCGTGAGAGTTGATTGGGATTGGTTTTTGATAAAAAATGAGGCACTTAGTCTCCTTAAGGAAAGGTTAAGTCGGAAAAGTCAACCGGATGTTGACTTTTGAGTTAGAGGGCTCGGATGTGATTTTTGGTGATTCGGTTAGCTTCGGGGGATGATTTGTGACTTAGGAGCGTGATCGAAAGTGATTTTGGAGACCCGGTGTAGAATTAGGCTTAAATTGGCGAAGTTAGTATTTTGGCGATATCCGGTTGATAGGTGAGATTCTGATCCGAGGGTCGGAATGGAATTCCGAGAGTTTCAGTAGCCCCGTTAAGTAATTTTGGATATGTGTGCAAAGTTTCAGGCCATTCGGAGATGGTTAGGTAGGGTTTTTGATCGAATATACAATTCGAAAGTTTGTAAGAAACTTAGGCTTTGATTTGAGGGTAATTGAGGATTTTGATGTTAACGATAGTGGTTTGATGGTTCGAGCAAGTTTGAATAAGGTAATAGATCATGTTTGTGCTTTTGGTTGAGGTCTCGGGGGCCTCGGGGTGAGATCGGGTGTTAAAAATGAGAAGTTTTGAGTTTGGCTTCAGGTTTGTATTGCTGGTTCTGTTGTTTCCGCATATGCGAAAAAGGGACAGCATAAGCGGTTCCGCAGATGCGGCTAAGGGTTCGCAAAAGCGGTTCTAGGAGGCTTGGAACTCTTCCGCAAAAGCGGACAAAGGTCCGCACAAGCGGCAACCACAGGTGCGGTTTAAGACCGCAGAAGCAGTCCCTGGGGTTTTAAGTGAGATCACAGAAGCGATCATTTGGTCGCGGATGCGATGACCGTAGGTGCGGTAATTTAACCGCAGAAGCGGAAACCGACCTGGGTTTAAGTGAACAGTGTTTCACGATTTTGAAAGAGAATAAAACATTTGGGACTTCAGACTAAGGAAATTTTGGGCGATTTTTGAAGAGGGTTTCGAGGGCTATCATCAAGTAAGGCTTCTTGGACCTAGATTTTGTTATTATTGTGCATAAACATGGATTAACACTGAAAACCCAAAGAATTAAAGGTTAAAAATGGAGGTTAGGACTTGAGTTTTTGAAATGAGAATTTGGGATTTGAGGGAGCATTTGGACTCCGATTTTGATGAATTTAATATGTACGGACTCGTGGCTAGACGAGAAATCCGGTGATATAGATTTTGTAATTTTTCGAGAAGCGGGCCTAGGGCTCGGGTTTTGCCAACTTCGTAATTTTTGGTATTTTTCGAGTCTTTTCGATTGGTTTACGTTCTATTAGCCTATTGAAACGTATTCATTGTGGTTTTGGAGAGGAAAAGGCATAGAGGACTAGTCTTGTGGCCGGTTTGAGGTGAGTAATAGATGTAGATGATGACCTGAGGGTTTGGAATCCCGGTATATCACATTGTGACACTATATTGAGGCGAGACACGTACTCTATGGTGAGTGCGGGGTTGTTTGTGGTAGGGGACTATGGCTTAGTCCGTCTGAGTGATGTTCATACTGTGTTATTGACTAGAAAATGATTGATAAACATCCTACTTGGATCGTTATGAGTATATTTGGGCTGCGTGCCGATTATTTGGATCCCTTAGGGATTATTATCACTGTTTCCATGATGCTTAGCATGTTTTCATGATATCAGTCCTGAGTTAAACAATGTCTCGAAATGATTAGTAAATTTCTAAAGTTTTAAACACTTAAACTATAATTCCTGATAATTGGATATGAAAATGATAAATTTGACTGTGCCCGTGTGGCTTGCATGCATATAACTGGATTGATTGTGGATCGGGCTGCACGCCGCAGCGAATGCTACGATGATATTGCGCTTGGGCTATAGGAGCCCCTCTGGAGTCTGAATCCCCACAGTGAGCGCGGGTACCCAAATGGATTGGGTTGTACGCCGCAGTGGTCATGTGCATTGCATTGCATTCATGCTTTGATGTTTATCTAATCTAGCTGTTTCTGTTTTGTTGCCATTTCACCGTTAACTATGCTAAATTGTTAGTGTCAGCTTTACATTATGGTATATTTTGGGATTTCTTACTTTCAGTCATTATATATGTCTATTACCACTGAGTTGGAAGTACTCACTTTACTCCCTGCACCATGTGTGCAGATTTAGGTGTCTCGGGAGCATAGTTGAGCTATTTGCTGCTTTCAGAGTTTTTCATTAGTTGTCGAGGTAGCTTCCTGACGTTCGCAGGTCCCGAATCCTCTCCTATCCCTTTTATCTTTCTGCATTTTAGAATATCAGTATTACAGGAATTATTACTCTGTGTTATTAGAGGCTCTAGACTCATGACCCCAGGTCTTTGGGAGATGTCGGTTATGTCAGTGTCTCATACTGTCTCGATCTAAATTATTGGTTAATAGACTTGTTAAACTGTTACTTTAATGCTATAAATTGGTAATGGGATGTGTGATTAGGTTGTGAGTGTCATATGGTCGGGCTTGCCTAGCAATTGTGTTGGGCGCCATCACGACCGGGATTGGGGTCGTGACAAGTTGGTATCAGAGCCTAGGTTACTAGGCTTCATGAGTCATGAGCCGGTTAGTAGAGTCTCGCGGATCGGTACGGAGACGTCTGTATTTATCCTCGAGAGGCTGCAGAACTTTAGGAAACCTTCACTTTCTTGGAATTCTTATCGTGCGTATTTGATTCAGCTTGAGATATAACTCTTGAAATTACTTCCACACGTCTATATGTGCACATGAGCGCTCAGTATTGTATGTGCCTTGATGGCTTGTGATTCCCCGATCAAGGGGCGAGATGTGACCCCGTAAGTTCGATGTTGGTCCAGTCTGGAGGAGTTGAGGCCGGATCTTGCCTATGGCTCGAGCACTGAGGTGCTAATCGTGTAAGCAAGTGTTTTAACTTATATGTTCGGTATTGTCGCTATTAGTCGAAATGGCAGTTTGGTATTCATGTGATGAGTATGTTAGTACTGCGAGATGTAATTATATGACTTGGTAGTGACGAAGAAGTCTGTGGGATAATAGATGAAGTGTTAAGTGATTCGTTTCCTATTGTGGTTTGATGTGCAGCCCGAATAGGGGCGCGTGAAGAATATCTTCATATCTCCTAGTTGGGAAGTGAAGTGCATTGCATGCGGCGGTATGATTTTAGACTCAGGAAGACTAATGACTGTGTAATGTATATGATGGTGGAAGGTGTGCTAAAATACTAAACTGAGGCAAAATAGGTGGGTTATCTCCTGCGGAGTGTTATTAAGTGGTACGATTCTTATGTATATTGTTAGAAGATCTCATGTGTAAGTGAAAGGTACGTGTTGTAATTTGAAAATTAGGGTCGCTTCAGAGAGTGGACTCAGCTGATATGGGGATGAATGCAAGGTGTGTAGAGGATTTCAGTATTCAAGGATCTGTGTTTTCATAAATTAGTAGATGATTTGAGTTTAATCTCACTATAATATTGTGGCATCATTAGAGTAAAAGTATTATGGGTTATTAAATGTGTCCTGATAGATGTCTTCGAGCCAAGTTGGAGAGGTTGTTGTTGGTTAGCTGATCGTACAGTTATGTGCTATGTTGGTTCTATTTCGAGGTATGTTGGCTGATCAGTCCTGGTTGCAGAAAATGAGCCGAGGATGGCATGAGTGAAGCAAAATTTTGATAAAGGTTATATGGTGTTTTGTAGATGTGAGGAAATAATAGGATGTCTTGAGCTGTTGTTGATAAAGAATGCTCAGTATGTAGAAAAGGAAGATATTCGTTTGTATTGGAATGAGATCATATCCTACGGTGTCAGAGTGCTAATAAGGCACGAGTGGTTCTGTTCGTTAAGTCAGGTAAATTGCAGTTAGAATAGGAGTGAATGACTCTCGAGAATAGTTTTATTGTGTTCAAGATTTTGCATGTAATCATCAGGTGTCTAAGGTGGTGTATGTGGCTAGAGACTATGTTTCCACTAGGAAGAGATCAAGACTTGTGGTATCTTATGCTAATTATGGGATTCTATGTATCAATATCTGGGAAGTAATGGTAACGAATTCCGATTCGCAGGAAGTTCTTCAAGTAAAGTATTCTGGAATGTGGTATTTCTGGGAAGCATTGAGAGAGTATTCGGTGGCCTATGGGTCTTAGACAGTGTGGTCTTATGTTCGAATCTCTTGTGGTGAGTCTGTATTGAGGCATTGTGATGCTACAGCGAGGGAGAAATATCAAGTGGATGATGAATAAAAAGAGAAATTTGATCGACGGAATAGCTTGATAATAGACCAAATCGGTATGGTAAGGGTATGATTAATTCTTTGTATGTGTTCGAGGCAATGATCTTTTACAGGCATTTTGCAGCAAGGCTCTTGGGTTTTGGCGGCTTGCTCAGTTTGGTTTAGAATGAAGGATTCGGTCTTGGCAGTTTAGCTTGTACAAATGGAGTTGGAAAAGGTGTTCTTGTTGGGTTTTACCGTGGTTTGAAGACGAGTATATTTCCTATGGGTATGCGAAGCATGGAGTGTGTAATGATTTCTCTTCTAAATGGGATCAATGAAAGTTCTTGACTAGTTAAGTGCGTCGATGTCTGCGGCGCGGAAGGGAGATAAAAGTTCTCATGTTATCCTAGTGTGGTATGGTATATGCGATATGTTGTGGAGGATTGGGATTTGTGTGTGTAAGGTTCGGTTCAGTTCAGAATGGAAAGTCATTAAATTCTTAAGCAGCACGGGCAGTTGTAGGTGATTTAAGAATCGATCTTCAGAGGATTAGGGTGAATGATCCTCATATGACTAAGGAAACGGTATTGCTAATCATAGTGATTTGACAAGGGTATATGTTTCAGAAAAAGGGCAATGTGATTAAGTTGATGGCACTTCGGTAGTGTTGCGGCATTTCTTGCTAGATCGACTGCTGATATCTGAGTGTGTTTGATGGAACAGGAGTGTTTTAGAATATCTTTGAAGGATGATTGGGTACTCAAGGTGTAATATGTATTTATACTGCAGAATTTGGGATCAGGTATAGTAATTTGTGTGCTATGTGGAGCTGGAGACTGGGAGTTCTCATGTTCAGGCTGTGTTTGTGGATTGTGTGTATTGGTACGGTTAGCAGCTAATGGGGTTTGGAAGCCCGAGTGGATCTTTCTTTGCTTGGTATATTAGATTCTGGATATGATATTGGGGTGTAGACTGATTGTCTCAGTGTTGGGTTATTCTAGACGATTGTGCTATGGGTTATGTCGGAAAATGCCACAGGTTGCGTGGCGAGTGCATTAGACTATGTTCTAGCTGAATAGTGTGTTCCAAAGACTAGCGGACGGCTTGGAAGGATTGCTTTCCTTAATTGGGCCTTTGTGGCGGATGCCAGTATAGAGGTTTCTACCATTGATTCAGTTCAGGTATTGAAGGACTTTTCGGATGCGTTCCTTTTGGCCGGGCATGTCGCCGGACGAGACTGTGGATTTCAGTATTTATTTGGTGTCGGGCACCATATCGTACGACTCCGGCATGAGTTATAGTAGTGGAAGAAGCAGCTTCAAGATTCTTGGTAATGAGTTTGTTGGTAACCTGATTGGATACGTGTTTAGCTTGAGTTGAATTGGTTAGTCCCGAATTGTATTGATGAAGGATAGGCTGATTCGATCTCTATTGAACCTGCTAGTGATCTGGGGAGATCTATGAGTTGCTTTTCTGTGTTGTGAGGCGTTATGATTTTCGGACTGTGGGCACATATAGTGCGGTGCTATCGAGATTCATAGGGGAAGTTGAGTTTTGTAGCTTACAACGCTATAAGTAGATATCATTATGAACTCAGTATGCTTACGACCGATGCTCGGTATTTTGTCATAATGAGCAAATTTGGCTCGATGTGTATCTCCCTATGTGAGATATTTGTGTGGATCGGGTGGCACGCCGCCACGGGTATGTTATCTGGAACGGGTTGCACGCCGCAACAGTGTGATGTTGAGTATAGTTTTCCATATGTTACTTTGTATGCCTTGCTTCCTGGTTTCTGAGGAAAGTCCGTATTGGTTGTTGCTCGGCGAATGACGCATCGGTTGTGTCCTTTCAGGATTTAATGCTGTATATTACTTGCTTCATCGTGGGTGTGATGGATTTCTTGGTTTTATACATCAATATGTGCGTGGCTGTCTATTTTGAGCATAGCAACTTGAGGTGCTTCATGTGTAACAGTGTTTGGATAAGATCGCGCATTGTAGCGAGGCTACGTGGAGATTAGACCCTTCGGGGTAGATTCAGGTATTCTATTTCTATGATGTGGGATGGGGTCCCATCCTTGTGTTGTGATGGTACCGAGGAGTTTGAGTCACAACTCTTTTGTTTGAGTCATTTGTCATGATTTGAGTATGTTCAGACCGCCAGTCATTGGTGCGTGGATTATGCAAGTTGTGGCTTGGGCCTGTGATGAGGTGTCATATCACCAGAGTGGTGCGTGATCGTTGGAGTCATTAATGAATACGAACAGAGTTGATTTCAACTTGTTAGAGGGATAATATCGAGGTTCAGCTCGGGATCTGCTATGGTATTAGCCTAAAGGTAGGTGGCTTCATGAAGGGTTGATCTGAGAAATGGTTACGATGTATTGCGTGTTTCATTTATCGTTGGTAGTATATGAAAGTGTTGGAATAAGGCCTTAGTGGATAAGAGATTCGCTACCGGTATCCAGGTGTTGTGGGCAACTCCTGTGAATAGAAGTTATCATTTCGAGTGTTTGAGCTACATAGTATAACATGTGATTGAGGGTTATTACAGTTGGTTCGGGTCTATTCTGGGTATGATTTAGGAAAGTGCAATGTGGTTCGACGGTTTATGGTCTAGATGGACTGTGAAATTTTAGTGGAGTTGTATTATCGGACCTGTGTAAGATAGAGTGACGAGGGATCACCCCGGGTACGTGCTTGGTAAGGTCAGTTAGCTATGGGTTGGCTTCTAGGACAACTCTGGGTACGCTCGAGGACAAGCGTTTGTTTAAGTTGGGGAGGATGTGATGACTCGACCCATTGTCTCATGTGTTACTGACCTGTTTTTCCCGTTTATTGCTTCTTGATGTTTCATTATCGGTATGTGGTGCATGAGAGTTGATTGGGATTGGTTTTTGATAAGAAATGAGGCACTTAGTCTCCTTAAGGAAAGCTTAAGTTGGAAAAGTCAACCGGATGTTGACTATTGAGTTAGAGGGCTCGGATGTGATTTCTGGTGATTCGGTTAGCTTCGGGGGATGATTTGTGACTTAGGAGCGTGATCGGAAGTGATTTTGGAGACCTGGTGTAGAATTAGGCTTGAATTGGCGAAGTTAGTATTTTGGCGATATCCGGTTGATAGGTGAGATTTTGATCTGAGGGTCGGAATAGAATTCTGAGAGTTGCAATAGCTCCGTTAGGTGATTTTGGATATGTGTGCAAAGTTTCTGGTCATTCGGAGGGGGTTACGTCAGGTTTTTGATCGAATGTGCAATTCGGAAGTTTGTAAGAAACTTAGGCTTTGATTTGAGGGTAATTGAGGATTTTGATGTTAACGATAGTGTTTTGATGGTTCGAGCGAGTTTGAATAAGGTAATAATCATGTCTGTGCTTTTGGTTGAGGTCCCGGGGGCCTCGGGGTGAGATCGGGTCAGGTTTGTATTGCTGGTTCTGTTGTTTCTGCATCTGCAGAAAAGGGACCGCATAAGCGGTTCCGCAGATGCAGCTAAGGGGTCGCAAAAGCGGTTCTGGGAGGCTTGGAACTCTTCCTCAAAAGCGGACAAAGGTCCACACAAGCGGCAACCGCAGGTGCAGTTTAAGACCGCAGAAGCGGTCCCTGGGAATTTAAGTGAGACCACAGAAGCGATCATTTGGTCACGGATGTGGTGACCGCAGGTGCAGTAATTTAACCGCAGAAGCAAAAATCTACCTGGGTTTAAGTGAACAGTGTTTCACAATTTTGAAAGAGAAGAAAACATTTGGGACTTCGGACTAAGGAAATTTTGGGTGATTTTTGAATAGGGTTTCGAGGGCTATCATCAGGTAAGGCTTTTTGGACCTAGATTTTGTTATTATTGTGCATAAACATGGATTAACACTAAAAACCCAAAGAATTAAAGGTTAAAATGGAGGTTAGGGCTTGAGTTTTTGAAATGAGAATTTGGGATTTGAGGGAGCATTTGGACTCCAATTTTGATGAATTTTATATGTACGGACTCGTGGCGAGACGCGAAATCCAGTTATGTGGATTTCGTAATTTTTTGAGAAGCGGGCTCAGGGATTGGGTTTTGCCAACTTCGTGATTTTTGGTGTTTTTGAGTCTTTTCGATTTGGTTGCATTCTATTAGCCTATTGAAACGTATTCATTATGGTTTTGGCCAGATTCGACGCGCGAGGAGGTGGATTCGAGAGGAAAAGGCATAGCAGACTAGTCTTGTGGCCGGTTTGAGGTGAGTAATAGATGTAAATGATGACCTGAGTGTTTGAAACCCCGCTATATCACACTGTGACGCTATATTAAGGCAAGACACGTACTCTACGGTGAGTGCGGGGTCGTTTGTGGTCGGGGACTATGGCTTAGTCCGTCCGAGTGATATTCATACTGTGTTATTGACTAGAAATTGATTGGTAAACATCCTACTTGGATTGTTATGAGTATATTTGGGTTGCGTGCCGATTAAAGGATAGAGAATCTATTGAAGAAATATTTTCCAGATTCAGCAAAATCCTTGGAGACCTCAAATCATTTGGAAGACCTATAAAATGTGGCGAACAGGTTAGAAAGATCCTTAGAAGTCTACCTATAATCTGGAAACCAAAAGTTATTGCTTTAGAATGTCAAGATCTGGAAAAAATCTCTTATGATGAACTCAGAGATGACTTGATTGCTTTTGAGAAAACTCATCTTGAGAGACAAATGAAAGAGAAAAAGAAAACTGTTGCTTTCAAGGCAACTATGGCTTAACCTGTAAATGAAGATGAAGTAGAAGGAGGAGAAAAGGATGAAAACATTGCAATGCTCTTGCAAGTTGTGACCAACATGATGAGAAGAAACAAAAACTACAGAAGAGGTAAGTTCAATTTCTGAAAAGGAAGGGCGAGCAATGAAAGAGATAAAAATGATGGAAGAAGTTACGAATGTGGAAAGCTCGAACACATTCAAGCTAACTATCCTGAATTAAAAAGGTAGCTTAGCAGAAACGTGCGAAAGAAGAAAGCTTTTGGAGAATGGAGTGATGAGGAAGAATCTGATCATGAGGAAATTGCCAACATGTGCTTTATGTCTCTTAGCGACAATGAAGAATCGGATAAACTTGGACTAATAGCAGACAACAACAATGAAGAAGATGATTCAAGAAGACCTTGTTCACCGTTGGATGAAGGAACTAGTGAGGTACATACTCCTTTATGTCCAAATTGTTATGAACTTCAAAAGTTTGTTGATATTGCTCTTGCAAACATAGAAAGAGTAGTAAATGAACTCAGAAAAGCCAAGAGAGAAAGAGAAAGAGAAAAGAAAGATTGGGCCATGAAACTAGAAGTATGTGAAATTGAACACGATGTACTTCAAGAAGAAGTAAACGAACTCAGACTTCAATTGAATGGTCTATAAAAAACCTCAAGTTCTAGTTCAGTCAAAACTGATCAGAACATCCCTGTTAGAAATAAAATAGCGTGTTCCTTTTGTGGTAAAAATGGTCATAGCACTAACAATTGGAGGAATAGAATTAGCGCTGAGAATAATTCTAGAAACTTCAAAATCTCATCTTGCACCTACTTTGGTAAAAGAGGTAACACCTCAAATCACTGCAGGTTAAAAAATAACATGAGGTGGATTCGGAGACCAAAATCTTCAAATCAAACTGACTCTCAAAAGTCTAACCTGTCAGGACCCAAGCAGGCTTGGGCACCTAAAAATAAGTAATCTTGTTTTGCAGGAACATCGCAAGAAGAATCAAAAAGGAAAATAGTATCTCGATAGCACGTGTTCCAGACATATGACAGGTGACAAACAATTGTTCAAATCAGTCGCCAAGCTAGATAGAAGAACAGTTACTTTTGGTGACAAATCCAAAGGAAATGTTATTGGTGTTGGAAAGGTTCCTTTAAGCTCTACATGTGATGTGGATGAAGTTTACTTAGTAGATGAACTCGGGGTACAATCTTCTCAGTATCAGTCAACTATGTGACAATGATTATGAGGTTTGTTTTAAGTAACATTGCTGGTTCATAGAAGACGAATCAGGTAACATCATTCTCTCTGGTAATAGGGATAGAAATGTCTATACTATCAAAAACATAGAAAACTTTGGGGATCAAATTTGTCTTTCTTTCTATAGTTGAAGATCCCTAGGTTTGGCATAGGAAACTTGGGCAAGCAAGCATGCAAACTATTTAAAAATTTTCAAAACATGAGCTTGTCGTTGGTCTTCCAAAACTGGATTTTTCAAAAGATCATATCTGTGATGCATGTCAATTAGGAAAACAAACTCGATCCTCTTTCAAAGTTAAAAACATAGTTTCAACCTCTAAACCTCTTCAACTACTGCATATGGATTTATTTGGCCCCACTAGAACTGCTAATATTAGAGGTAAGAAATATGCTTTTGTTATCGTAGATGATTTTCCAAGATTTACATAGGTTATATTTCTTAGTCATAGAGATGATGCATTAAAGAATTTTGAATTCTTTTATAAGAAGGTTCAACGTGAGAAGGGTTACTACATCTTTACAATCAAGAGTGATCATGGAGGAGAGTTTGAAAAAAGAGCATCTAAAAATTTCTGCAATGATCAAAGAACCTCCCATAATTTCTCTTCACCTAGATCTCCTCAGCAAAATGGTATAGTAGAATGGAAAAATAGAACCTTGCAGGATATAGCAAGAAACATAATAGTTGAAAACTCTTTACCTCATCATTTCTAGGAAGAAGCTGTAAGTACAGCATGTCATATCATTAACATATGTCTCATTCGTCCTATTCTCAAAAAGACTCCATATGAACTATGGAATGGTAAAAAACCAAACATCAGCTACTTCCACCCTTTCGGATGCAAATGCGTTGTTCATAACACTGGCAAGGATAATCTGGGTAAGTTTGATCTAAAGAGTGATGAAGGTATATTTCTTGGTTACTCTCCCTCAAGTAGAGCTTACAGAGTTTATAATAAGAGAACCTTATGCATTGAAGAATCTATTTAAGTTGTTTTTATTGATACTAACCCTCGCCCAAGGAATGAACATATTCCTGAAGATGAGGAAATTTTGTGTGCTCCAAAATCTATTATTGTAGGTAAAGATCATCAAAGTGAGTAAGCTAATCAACAAACTCAACCAGCTGAAGCTCCTCCAGAAGATCATGACTTATCTCAACCACATCAGTCGACTAACATAGAAAAAATCTCTTCAGTAAATACTCCAAATCAATGGAGGAACAAACCATGATACCCTCACAAATTCATTATAGGAGATCCACAGGAAGGAATAACTACAAGGAGATCACAAAAGAACAAGTCTCATGTAGCTCTCCTCAAATTGAGCCCAAAAATATTGATGAAGCTCTAAAGGATTCTCATTGGATCAACACTATGAAAGAAGAATTAGATCAGTTTGAGAAAAACAAAGTCTGGGAAATAGTTCCAAAACCTCAAAACTCCTCTGTTGTTGGGACTAAATGGGTTTTCAGAAATAAATAGGATGAATCAGACCAAGTCATTCGAAATAAAGCAAGACTGGTGGCTCAAGGTTACTCTCAACAAAAAGGAATCGACTATGATGATACCTTTGCACCTGTAGCAAGACTTGAATCCATCCAAATTTTACTTGCCTTTGCGGATCACAAAGGATTCAAACTGTATCAGATGGATGTCAAAAGTGTGTTCCTAAATGGTTATATATCTGAAGAAGTATACATAAAGCAACCTCCTGGGTTTGCAAATGCCACTCTTCCAAACCATGTATACAAGCTGACTAAAGCCCTGTACGTTCTCAAACAAGCTCTGCGAGCATGATATGAAAGGTTAAGTTCTTTTCTTTTGAATCAAGGTTTCAAACGAGGTAACACAGATACAACTCTTTTTTATTAAGCAATCAAATTCTAGTAATCTCAGTACTCAAATTTATGTTGATGATATTATCTTTGGTAGCCCTAACACTAGTTTTTGTGAAGAATTTTCTCTTTTCATGAAAGGTGAATTTGAAATGAGCATGATGGGAGAACTAAACTTCTTCCTTGGACTTCAAATCAAATAGTATCCTAAAGAAATTTTCATCGGCCAAACTAAGTACACCAAGGAGCTTATCAAAAAGTTTGGAATGGAAAATACTAAGGCTATTGGAACTCCTATGAGTCCAACTACTGTGCTAGATGATGACAACAATGGAAAAATGATTGATGAAACCATGTATAGAGGAATGATTGGATCTCTACTTTAGTTAACTGCTAGTCGATCAGATATTATTTTTAGTGTATGTAGGTGTGCTAGATTTCAGTCATCTCTTAAGGAATTCCATTTGATTGTTGTTAAACACATAATTAGATATTTAATTGGTACTACTGAATTCGGCCTATGGTATGATCATTCTAATAATTTTTCCTTAAGAGGCTTTTTAGATGCTGATTTTGCAGGAGACAAAATTGATAGGAAAAGTACTACTGGGAAATGTCAATTGCTGAGAAATGCCTTAGTATCTTGGCACATCAAGAAATAAAATTGTGTTGCTCTTTCAACAACTGAGGCAGAATACCTAGCTGTTGGAAGTTGTTGTACACAAGTTTTATGGATCATGCATCAACTCCTTAACTATGATTTATGTCTTACTGCGACTCCTATTTTTTGCGACAACAGCAGTGCTATCTGTCTATCTAAAAATTTTATGCATCATTCTAGAGCAAAGCATATAGAAATTAAACATCATTTTATTCGTGATCATGTTTCAAAAGGTGATATGATATTAGAGTTCATTAGCACCGATTCTCAACTTGTTGATATTTTCACTAAACTTCATTTAGAAGAAAGATTTTGTATCCTTTGGAAAAAGATTGGCATTCTGCCAAATTTGTAAACCAATTATTTCTTTAAATGGTTAAATTATTTTAAACGCTTTAAGTATATCTTATTTACCTAATTACCCGCGTACTAATTAATTTTACTGTGGAAGTGTAATTATTACTTGTAGTCATTCAGAACCATCACCTCGTCTGTACTTGACCCTTCCGATAACCAAGACGCCCCTTCACTTATCTCAAATCCTTGATAAAAAACTTCCCTCTTCCAAATACTCTCCTCATTCTCTACTAAACCACTGATTTCCCCATGGCAAAAAAACCCTTCCTATGAAGCCGTAGGCTTCGAAAACCTCTCAATATAGAAAAACCAGTGGATGTAGAATCATCTATTGACTCAAACCTTCTCAAAACTGACAATGATAGTAGTGCCTCATCTGAAAATCACCCCCTTAGCCAGAAAAGGCCAAAAAAGACCCATAGAGCAAACCCTGAAAAAGGCTGCATGCAAAAAGGGCAAGGTAGAACGCCTAGATTTTGATCCGAAAGACAAGTTGATCTTCTATGGGCCTAGTGAAAAGGCAAGGTTTGAGTCCTATAAGTCAAAATCCATGGCTTATGGACGTTGTGTAAGTCTCTCTCTTATGTAAAATCTTCATTGTGATGTGACTGTAATTTTCGATTTTCAGCACCTTTCCCCTCTGTTTGACACTCTTGAAAATTCTGTGTATGAAGAACCTGTGAGGATGTTTTATGAAAGTCTATTTGTGAATGATAAGGATGACTTAGAATCTATGGTCTTAGGTACTAGAATTGTGTTGGACTCCTACCAATTTGAAAAGATTTTTTCGGCCAAATTTAGTGGGTATGATGTGTTTGTCCAAATTCTTGGCCCAAAGACTTTGAAGTGTCTCTTGAAGAAGCAAAATATTTCTTATCTGATAACCCCCCTGACATTGGCCCCAAAAGTCTGAAGTTTGAATGATGTGTTTTGGACCACATGATTGCCTTACTCTAATTCCTAGGTCTGGTTCTCTAAGTTCGTTGTCCACTAGAGATATCTTTGTCCTCTACTGTCTGGTCAACAACAAAAATCTTAATTGGTTTGTATGGATTCATCAATATATGCTTGAGAGTATCAGGGATATTTCCTCCTCTGCTGCTTGTCTGCACTATGGTATCCTTATCTCTCATATTCTAGAAGTTATGAAGGTTGACTTAGAACCCTTTACACCCAAGCACATCTCCAGTACCTATGATAAAACTGCTTTTTCTATGATTGATTATTCATTAGGTGAAAATGAATGGGTTAAGAGGGTCAATGTTGAAAGTGCTCCAGCTCCGTTTGATGTTCAAGTTGATCAACCAGTTCCTCAGTCGACTACCTCCCATAGCCTTCCACACATTCAACAACACCTTGATGAAGCCAAGCTGCTGCTAGTGGGAATGAAAGAACAGGTAGATGAAATCAGAGAAGAAACTAAGGAGACAGGTTCACACGTAGCAAAGCTATGGATAGACATAAGGGCTAAAAGGATACATAGAACCAGGGCCTTCAATTCCATGACTGAAAAGATGGACAAGCCCGTTAAGGATGTTGACAACTCCTATGACTCCTTTTGCACCAAAGTGATCAACACCCTAAAATACTTTCTGGGACGTCATTAATTATCTCTAGCTGTTTTTTGAAAAACAAATTATGTTTTTTTGCTGTTTATTATGGTGGCCTTTAGACAATTATTTTTTGGTATGTAATAACTTAAGCCCCTGTTGAAGGCTCTACTGCTCTAACCTCTTTTGGTATGTACATTATATTTTTATGTGTATTTGTATATTAGATTACTCTTTCCTTTTTGATTGATGTCAAAAGGGAGAAAAAATGTGAGTAAACACCCAGGGGGAGACATGAGCACAACTTTCCAAACAAAGGACCAATTCGGGGAAGCACTAGCTCAGGGGGAGCAACTCCTTAGAGGGAAAGTATCTTAATTTTTATTAAACTTGTTTACTACTTCATGATTGTCATCATCAAAAAGTGAGAGAATAATAGGTTTTAAGTTTAAGTTTCAATGATGACAATATTATCTTATGTTATATTTTCAGGACAAACAAAAAAGAAAGAATGAAGATGCTTAGCAAGATTGCTACCGGATTCAAAATAAAGGAAGAATAAAGAATTAGTTACTGCATTAATGATCAATTAAGAAGCAGACTGACTCATCCTCAATCAAGAAAAGAATGAAGATTCAGTTACAACATTAATGATCAACCAAGAAGTAGATTGACTCAATCAGGGGAACTTAGATTACCAATCATGGTTACTCCAGTTTCGAAGACCACGCTTACGAATTAATCTCTCCTTGAATTCAGCTGTGATAACGAAAGGTCACATTCGAATCTGGGCCAGTCAAAGAACAAGATTCAAAAAGGCACCTCTTGGGTCAAATCCCTTAATTAAAGATCTTGTGCCTCCAATTTCGAAAAGGATTCAACAACTCTTTTCTCTTGTATAAGAAGGCTGCTCTCTCAAGAAGAAGATCACGCAACTATAAAAAGTGAATTCCAAATCTGTCTACTTCTTAGTTCAAACACTGTAATTCTGAGTTATCAGTGTCTCAAAAGATAGAGAGATCTAGAGTACAAAAGAAAGTTGTGTCAACTGATTAGAACTTAAGTGATGATTCTGTACGTTAGTGGTAAACACAAAAACCATCAATTTTGTAAATAAATTCAAATATCATAAGGGAACCCTTATGACCCAAGGGAAACTGGATGTAAGTATCATAATGGTACCGAACCAGTATAAATCGTATGTGTCTTACTATTGCTCTTTACTGCTTTTACTCAATCTGACTTGTGGTTAGTCAACTAATGCTTATATTAGTCGACCAAATTTTAACTAGGCAATAAGTCACCCCCTCTTCTACTTTCATATAGATGGAGTTAAAATTATAGAATGTAATGATTCATAGATATTGGAAGATTGAATCTTTTTTTTTCCAACAATGGCCCAAATATGCAAAATTAGAGATAAATGACAACTTAAGTGGAGGCTCCAAATAGGTTTGTATCCTTCTTTAATTTTTATTGTGAAAATGTTGGAATTTATTTCTAGTATTTCTCATTTTTAATGAGAATGTAAGAAGATTTGGTAAAAATGAAAAAAAAAACTCACGGAAAGATCGGAAACTACTACAAGAAAAAGAAGGAATCTTAGATAATGTGTAACTATAATTCTGAAATTGCAGAAGAGATTATTTGAAATAGGCTGAATACATAACTGGACTCTTAAACTTGGCATTTTTTGTCACTTGGACACTTAAATATAGAGTTGTTCCTATTAGGCCCTTTAACTAAGCCACATCTGTGCCAATTAGACACTTTGTAGTGACATAATTGAGTGCGTGGGGAAAGACGCGTGAAAATGAGAAAAAGGTTATGAATTATTTTTTTAAATTATTATTATTATTATTATTATTATTATATTATGGCATTCTAATTAAAGCCAACTTTTACCTTACATTCCATTTCTCTTCTTCTTCTTCTTCTCGTGAACCCATCATTTTTCCTCTTAATTTTTTTTGAAAAAGAAAGTATAGCGTACATGGATTCGACTATTCTCATTTTGCATGCTTGTTCTCTTTGCACGACACTTGTAAGCTACTGGGATAAAACTTTACAAACTAGAACGCGCAAGTGGTTGATAGAAGTTGTATTTTGACATTAACAGCTTTTAACAAAAATAGTACTTCAACAAAAGAGCAAAGCTGTCAAATACACAAATGCAACTATTTCATAAGCAAAGAAGAAAGCCTTAAAAGCTATCAAATACATAAGTGCAGCTAATTACATATCCAATAATTTTTATAAAAGTTTTTCTTAGATGGTCTACGAAGTGTCTAATTGGCACATATGTGGTTTAGTTGAAGGGCCTAATAGGAACAACTTTATGTGTAAGTGTCCAAGTGACAAAAAAAGCCAAGCTTAAGGGTCCAGTTATGTATTTGGCCTTTGAAATAAATAAAAGAAGTAATTGAATACTTTAACCATTGTTAAGGCTTTATTTTATTCAATTAAATCTTATTCTTTGATTTTTTACCCACCAGAAGTGTTTCCAATCCAAATAGGAACTAGAAAAAATGAAAAAAAAAAAAAAGTTTAAAAGCTGATTTGACAAGTAAAACCAATTCAAACACAACGGTGGACCTAGTATTCTTATCCGTGTGGACATTTAAAATTAAAACCTTATATTCCTAAATCCTTCACCTATATTGAGACATTAGTACTAAATTTTGTCTTAGAACTGTGGGCATCACGTGGAAAGAAAAACTGTAGATATCATAGCTTATCATAGCTCCACATTGTAGAATATCTTGACCAGTCAAAAAGCCAAAACGAGACTTTCTTTTTTGGCAATTGGCATTAAACAAAAATAAAAACACAAAAGGAAAAGAGAGACAAAGTGACAACCAGCCACTGAACAGCTATAGCCATCGCTTTGTATAGCAGTAGCAGCCAGGAACTTCCCTACCTATCTATATATAGTGCACCGATTTCTATTTCAGACATAAACTTTCTTAAATGGCTACTCTTTCAATAACCCGAATTTCCTTGTCCCTTTCACTCATTACATTGACAGCTTTCTTCTTTACTCCTTCAACTGCCCAAACTAAATGCAACATTAATTCAGTGTACCAACTCGGCGATTCTCTCGCGGACGCCGGTAATGTCATCCGTACACCCGGCGCCTCCATCATTTTCCGTGCCGACCGCTCTCCTTACGGCTCTACTTTCTTCAACAGACCCACTGGCCGTTTCTCAAACGGCCGTGTCATTATCGACTTTATTACCCAATCTTTCAAACTCCCTTTCCTCAATGCTTACTTGGACAGGGGTGCTGCTTTCACACAAGGCGTTAATTTCGCTGTCGCTGGTGGTACGGCCCTCAACACATCCTTCTGGACTGCCCGAAACATTCGGTTGCCCACTTGGAACACCCCGCTCGCTAACCAACTAGGTTGGTTCAAAGCTCATCTTCAGTCCACCTGTGGCTCCAGATGTGCAGACTCTCTCAAAAACTCGCTGATAGTAATGGGAGAATGGGGTGGAAACGATTACTACAATGGGTTTTTCCAGAACAAGCAGATCTCAGAAGTTAGGACATACGTTCCTAACGTTGTCGCGGGTATTATGAGAGGCATCAAAGATGTGATTCAGCTTGGAGCCACTCGCTTTTTGGTTCCAGGAATTTACCCGCTCGGGTGCTTGCCGCTGTATCTCACATCATTTCCTGACAATAATACAGGCGCATACGACCAAATGGGTTGCTTGAGGAACTACAATGACTTCGCTTCGTATCATAATAGATACGTGAGCAGGGCTATCGCTAATCTGCAGCGAGAATTCCCGAATGTTAGCATTGTGTACGGGGATTTCTATGGTTCCCTTTTAACAGTTATGCGCAGTGCTTCTTCCTTTGGATTTGACCAGAACACGTTGCTTAGTGCGTGTTGTGGAACTGGAGGGCGGTATAACTTTAACTTTAGGACCGTGTGTGGAGCTGCTGGGATCAATGTTTGTTCGAATCCAGCTAGATACGTGCACTGGGATGGAATTCATTTGACAGACGAAGCTCATCGTCGAATGACAGACATTCTTGTCAACGACATGTTGTCCAAATTCAGGTGTGCTGTTTAGGCAACTAGCTAGGTTGAAGATTATTATATGTATCCAAGATCGGATACAGTTGGGTGTTTTAATTAGGGTCAAATGTATCTTTTTGTTTGATGAGTGGAGCTAGAGGTTTTGGTCACGTGCTCTCTGTGAGGTGTGACTATTCAAGCGTCCAAAAGTTCTCGTTTCTTGCTAAATGATGAAAAATTACTTTACCAAGTTCAGTTGAGCCAATAGGACTACGTTTATTTTCGTTTAATTCAGAATTTGATTTAAATTTTCATTTTTGGTGAAAATCAAACGAACTCACCTAGTTAGTAAGTGACAAGATATGATTTTTTCTTTTAAATGGTAATCAAGACAAAACGCAGCGCGTCTCACATGAGTTTGACACTTTACCAGCTAGATATCTTTTTTCAATTTTTTATAAGCAGTGTTTGTAAATATTTACCTATAAAACCACTTATTTTAATATCAATGTTTAAAAAAAAAAGCGACTTAAGATCCATTCATATGTTTTTTCTGTGGAAAATAAATAGAAGAACATCGATGATGAGGTGATTCTTGTATAATAATGTATACGGTCGAAATCAGGTATGCCCGATTTTCGGGGCTCGAGGGGTCACCTTAAGCCCGAGTTCAGGGAATGTCGAGTTTGAGCTCGATGGACCAGACTCGAGCTCGAAGATAGAGTGCAATGCTCGAGGACCGAAGTACGATGAGTATCGACGCCGACTATGCTCAACCCCGAGATAATGTCGTGATCACGTGATTTTTGCCCTATATGAATTACTACTATAAAATTCAAAAAATAAAATTTTTTCATTATTTGAAATTTTATAGGATTTTGTGAGAATTTGTGCTAATTGTTTGCATTTCTATGCATGTTTCTTTCTGTTAAAAATCATGAAAATGTCAAAAATACTATGCATTGCATTTAGGATTTATTTTTATATTTTAAGGTTAATTAATAAATTAGTTCCTTTATTTAAAAATAAAAATCATAAAAATTGGTTTACTTTTGCATTTTTAGCCTTTTAGTTTTGAATTGGTGATTTCCTCTTTAATTTAGGAGTAATTAATTTTTATAAATATTATAGTAGATAATTAGTTTAATTTTATAACTTAGATTAATTTTGGAGATTAATTTAGCTTTTAATTAATTAAAAAAAAGATAAAAAAGAAAACAATTGAAAAGAAATAAAAAGAATAAGAAAAAAGTTGTTAGGGCCAAATTACTAAAGCCCAAACAAATTCCCCCTCCTCCGTCCAACTAGGCCCAAACCCAGTCCCTAACCCGGTCCAAACCCCCCTTTAAATAAAACGACACTATTTGGTCCCCCCATCTCAATCGTTGGATCAATGAGATCCACCGGACCGGAACTCAGGTCCCTTTGAGTATTTAACTGCTCGAACCTAGCCCTACCCCCTCAGACACCCCCCCCCCCCCTTCACTTTCGTCTCCCTAAATGCCGAAACCCTAGATCCATCGCCCCAAAATCCCGCCATCCTAACCGGCGACGCAACCCCAATCAGCCCCAAATTAACACCACACCACCCCCTTCCCTCATCTTTCCAAACACCCCAACCTAAATATTCATCAAGTTCTTCGAATCTGAGATCGAAGATTGGAGTCCCAAACCCTAACTTACCCAAACTCGCCAAAATTTGGACCCTACAGTCCCTAGGTCTCCTTAAACCCAAAACCCTTGGCAGTTTCTCCAAACAAACTCGAGAATTTATCGAATTCGGAATTTAGGATTGGACCTAATTTCGGGGTTGGAATTGTGTTGAAGTTTTCTGCTCACTGGGGCATGAAACTGGCCTTGACAGAGCATTCTTGACAAGGGTGCTCATTAGGGTGAGTTTTAGGCTTTGATGAAGCATTTCAAGTAGCCATGTTGTTCACCTGTTGCTCCTGGCTAATGCTTTCCGTTTGGTCAGTCATTCATTGTTCTTCTTCTCCTTGTTATTAGTTACTTATTTTTGTTTCTTTTGGATTCTGTTTTTGTATTTTAGTTTTAGTCCAAATCAATTTATGCTTGCATGTTAGATTTAACTCATATTAGTTTATAGTAATATTAGATTAATAATATAGTTAACATATTTTTGTTAGTACTTTTGATTTCGTGCTTGCCTTTTGCTCCATTTTTCTTTTATTTTTGCTTCTTTAGAATTCTGATGCCAGGAGTCCAAAACTCCGTTGGTTTGTTTGCTTGTGGGTTGTTGGTTTTAGACTAGAAACTGGGCCTTGTGGTACAGAGGCCCGAAGGAAAGGGGGAAAGGTTCAAGCATGCTGGGGTCTAGCCCAATTAATGGTACTTTCTGAAAAGGTTAATAATAAGAGTTTAAAGGGTATTTAAGGGATTTATATTGAGGGAATCTTTGATAATTGCCTAGGAAAGTTCTAGGAAAGTAGGAAATAGGCTGATGTAATAAATAGGTAAAACGTTTGGGGTTTAAATTGAACAAAATGGGAATTGATGAGGGGCAATTTTGAATAAATAGAATCAGGTGTTGCTGCCCTAAGATCTCACTATATAAGGGTTGTTTCATTAATTTTATGGCAAAGATCACAACACTAAAAAAGAACAAACGACTGAAACCTCTTCTCTAAAAACATTGATACTGGTTTTCAACCTTTCACTCTTTCCTTCTTCCAAAAAGTTTAAGAAGAACTCTTCTTTCGATTTTTGGTGGTTTTGGAGTCGAGAAAATGGTTTAATCTAAAGTTGGTGTTGATAATTGCTGTTGCATTTTGTTGCTATTTTTCTGTTGCTTGTTTAGCTCTTGTCACGTTCAAAGATTTACTCCCTTGCTTTGTTTGTTTATAACTAGGTATGTAAGCTGAATCCCTATGGCACATGAATAATACACGTGAAGCTGTAGAGTTTGTTGGTTGTTGCTATTCAATCGATGCATGTTTGATTTGCTGGAGATCGAGTCTATGTTGTTGGCATTTATTGTACTCTATTCCCTTCCTCATTCTATTTTATAGTCTGTTAGAAGTAAAGCTAAAATTGGTGGGTCATAGATGTGTGTTTTGAGTTTAAACTACATTGTAAGGGGTGGGAGGTGTTTGTGCTTCCTAAGTTGCTTTGGGAAATTTGTTTGAAGTATCAATATGCTAATAGTATGGTTTATCATAAGATGTTTTTGAGGGTGATGTATTTAATGGGAAATGTTCTTTAGAAAGGGGTTGGGAGATTACTGTTGTGGGGTATATGAAATTTGAATTCAATATGTTTAAAATAAAATGTTCAGCATGTATAAGTTTCCTGGGCTTTAATTTGATAGAACATATCTTGTGTGCGCTAGTATGGTTTGATAAATAGTTTAATGGTCGAAGTTCATGTTGTAGCATTAGTAGCAGTAACAATTCGAGGTTCATAATATCATTGTTGAATTATATATGAGGCTATTTTGTGAGTGGTAATTTTTTATGGCCTCAGTAGGGCCTTAATTCTCTTACATTCTTGCCAAGGTTTTGGAGAAGTTGATTCAGGCCCAAATGAGACCGTTTGGAATGTTTGAGGAATTTTCTTTTGGGCTCTTCCTTGAGCCCAACCCTTAAGCACAGTGTGTTCC
Organism: Nicotiana glauca; assembly: GCA_026770625.1. NCBI lineage: Eukaryota > Viridiplantae > Streptophyta > Magnoliopsida > Solanales > Solanaceae > Nicotiana > Nicotiana glauca. Next base: position 65,192 of record MU787041.1, read on the forward strand.
CCAAATAATTACTACGTGCATTATAGCGTAGGGCCCCATGTCAGGTGGCCCGGTCTCAAACTGGGGCGTTTTTAGATTCATATCAATTTTTGTTTCTCTCATACTTCATTTAGCTTAATTCGATTTTTGGTTGGTGGTGTGATGAAGTTGTTTTGAATTAATCTCAACGATTTCCATGTTAGGGCTTTGTGTTTGGCCCAGCTTAGCCTTTGAGGCTTCCGGTGCTTTAATTTCAACTTCGGGCTTTCCCTTTTAGCCCCACTCCCTCTTTAAAAGGTTGTTTTTTGCAAAAAGATAAGGGGGAAACTCAGTAAGATGTCGGAGAAGAGAAATATACGAGATCACAAACGTAGATTGCTCGCGGCTTTTAGAAAGGTCCACAAGGCAATCAAAAAAGACTTGCTTTTAATGCCCACTGTGCCAACCAGCAGCGGGATGCTACTTACGAGCTGGTCAGGGATAGGTTCCGGTCACTCTTTAGATGCCATGCCATTGTGTTGGCACGGGAACCACTGAATGGGGGTTCCCTAATAACTTCCAATAAATGCCTATTTTTCCATTCTGCAACCCCATTTTGCTGTGGGTTGTATGGGCATGTCATTTGAGACTCATTTTTCTTGTTTCTGGACTTGCAGCAAGTTTGGAACTCATTCCCCCCAAATGTTAAGTTAGTATGTTACTTTGCATAGGCTGCTTATAGTAATGTTAGATAAAATTTAATTTAAATAAGAATGCAAACTCCTTTGGACCTCGTTAATTAAGTATGACCCTTTAATTAGATTGAGGTGTGCCATATCGAACAAGACCTATAATTTATGGACATCATAAGACTAGACCAAGGAATCATTTGAAGAGAGAGACTTGAGGTGTGCCATAAACAAAATTAAATCATCTATGGCGCTCACGAATGTTATAATTTAGATGCTAAAATGAATCTCGTAGTTTGCTTTAGGCGCACAATTGGATTATTACAACTACGGTACGGTTCTCGTGACGTGGTTGTGATAAAATATACAAATATTTTTCTATTAAAAGTTTGAGGTGCGCCATACACAAATAAAATCCATAATCTATGGCCCTCATATTAATTAACTTAACTACTGTAAAAAAAATACCTTGAACTTTCGTAGTTTGCTTTTAGGTGCGTTAATTAAATAAACTGTCATAGCCACGAGTACGGTTCCCATGACATAGTCATGACTCTTAATTTTTAAAATTCGGGGGTACATTTATGTGACTCGGCTATAATTTAATCTTGTTAATAAAATAAATATGTTGTAGATCGTGGGTGCGGTTGCCGTGACATGATTCACAACGTGCTATCAAATAATTAGTTATACAACAATCGAATTCTTAAAAGCGGCTTTTTAAAATGAATAAAAATGCACATAGGTTTCAAAGATGTTTATAATCAAATAAGTAGGCCAATAATAACATTTGAGCGACCATGCTAAAACTCCAGAACCCGAGAATGCCTAACACCTTCTCTCGGGTTAATAGAATTCCTTACCTAAATTTCTGTATTCGTGGACTGTAAAACAATGTCAATCTTTCCTCGATTTGGGATTTTAACCGGTGACTTGGGACACCATAAATTAACCAAGTGGCGAATCTAATTTTTAATTAAATAATCTCGTTTCGATTGTCACTTAAAGTGAAACTCCCTTATACTCCCTTCCAGGGCTAGTAAAAAGTAGGTATGACAGCTCTGGCGACTCTGCTGGGGATAAGAACCCAGAACTTCTGGTTTAGGGTTCAAGAATTCGAGCTTATAATTATTGTTGTAATTGGATTTGTTTATTATCTGATTTTATTACATGTTTGGACCGAATGTACTGAATGTTAATTTTACCATTTTGATATTATCTGAACTGTATATAAATTGTTATGAAACCCCTATCTTCTCTCTTCTGAGAAGTGCATGTTGGCGTGACTTCTTTCCTTTAGTGTCATATTCTAAATTAGAACGAGGTTCGGACAAGTTGCAAAGTCGGATGATCTTTGGGTTACCGGTACGCTGCCCCTCTCGGCTTGATTTGTTTGCTCGGGTAAGCCAGGTCTAGAATAATACACCCAGGTTTTAAACTTAGAATAACTCAGCAACATCCGGATCCCTAGTAGGAACTCTTGTTTGCATCATGTGTATTTGACTTTGGGGACTCAACACAAGGGTTGGGTCTTAGGACAGGCGTACCCGAAAATAAAAAACCAACCTGATGCATTTTTATGTGCTACGTGTGCATTTAATTTATTTCGGATTGCATGTTGACCGACTTCTAGATTGAGCGAGGAAAACCAAAAGAAAAACCTAGATGAGGTATGAGATAGTATTTCACCCGTTTCCCAAAAATGATGCCAAAAATGTCCCAAGCTCTGCCGAATTTTTGAAAAAAAAAATAGAAGAAAAAGATTCCTAGAAAAAAATGAATAGAAAAAAGAGTTTCTTGAAAAAAAGAAGGGTCTGTCCAAAATGGCTTTGTTTTTCCTTTTCATGTCAAGACTGTCCGAACTACGAGGATTTAATTCTCACCGGACGTGGGATACATAGACAACCCTCATCGGGTCCAACCCCGCTTCCTAAAAAATTTTGAAAAAAATATATATGAGGTGTCATCATTTTGTCATAAATAAAGTGGGTGATGCCGTTTTGTCTAAATTGTCGAATGTCTGAGCGGGACGCTGGAAAGCTGGTTTGCAAAAATAGCCACTGATGGTTTCTTTGTTAATTTTGGCCATTAGCGAACACAACCCTAAGAACTTCCATTATGAAGTGATGAAAGGCCGTATTCGCAAAAGTAGCCCTAATTAATTTTTTTATTTTTTCCAAAAATAAAGCCTTTTGTCAATTTTCAAATAAGATTCACTTTGTTTTTAAACCAATCGTCTTAATCTAAATGTGGAGAATGAGCACGAGTCAAAATTTACCAATGAAGGTCATGTCCAAGATTCCGTTGGATCTACTCATGTGGTGGGAAGATTTGGGTAAAGAAGCACGAGATGTGGTCAACCATTATTTGGGAGGGCTTACCGGATTGATGAAGATCAGGCCTAGAGGAGACATAATAAGGGCACTTGTAACATTTTGGGACCTAGCTCATAACGTCCTACATTTCTCAAATTTTGAACTCACACCCACCTTAGAAGAGATAGCAGGTTATATGGGAAGTACCGAAATTCTAAGGCATAAGTACCTGGTCGCTCCAAGAGCCGTTACCCCTCATAAGTTCCTAGATTTGCTAAAAATAAGCAGGGGGTCCAGTACGTAGATTTAGCAGTTGGTTTTTCCACTCTATGCTTCATATACCAGAGGTAGGGGCACGTAGGAGTATTTGACAACCGGAAAGTAGGGTTTGTAGCAAAGGGAACCGAGCAAAATAGGATGAGCATAGGCGCTTCGCTTTCATGGTAGCTTTCTTAGGTCTCATGGTGTTTCCCTAGAAGGATGGGAATATCGATCTGCAGGTAGGTCGAGTCGCCAATGTCTTTATTACCAACGCCAAGAGCACCCTCGCCCTTATGATCCTGTCTGAAATATACCGAGCTCTCACAGCTTGTAAAGCTGGGGCAGACTTTTTTGAGGGGTGCAATTTGCTATTACAAATGTTAATGATTGAGCATCTGTGTCATCACCCTCAATACATGAATTATGGATCCACGAGAAAGAGCTGTATTGAAGAGTTCTACACAAGGGTTTCAGGTTTCAAATTGCCAAAAGGGTTTGGAAATTGGGTATCCCGCCTTTGCTCCATAACGGCGGGACAAATAGAATGGACACTAGGTTGGCTTCCCATCGAAGAAGTTGTGTCTATACCGGCTAGCGGTCCTTACGTCCTCCTAATAGGTCTTCAAGGCATTCATCCTTACGCTCTGTACCGGGTGATGACACAGCTGGGAAGATGCCATGTGATATACCCAGATGAAGATCTCAGTGTTTATGCGGTCGAAGTCAGCTCCAACGGCCAATTTCATGAAGAAACAGTTCGTCATATTTGGAACGAGTGCTAGTATTTGACAACAAACACTCGAGTGTGTGACCTATCTAGAGGTGAGGTTTCACCCGCCTATCTTGCATGGTATAGACAGAAGAACACTACAAGGGCCGAACCTGAAAGACCAACCAAAAAGCCTCACATCCAGGAATTTATTGAAGCATCGGAAGAACAGTGGGCTTGGTTGGCCAAGGAGAATGAGTACAGGGCCACAATAGGCAAATTGGAAAAAAAAGTCAGGGAAATTCAATTTGCAAATGATTTGCAAGCCACCGCAGATGAGGGTGAGAAGAAAAGGTTGGCCAAAGAAAATGACGCCCTCTAAGCCCAAATTTAGGAAATGAAAATTGCAGCCGAGAACCCCGTCAGAAGTGTAAAAGATGAAAATATTATAAATAACCTTAGGCAAAAAGTAGGTGAGTATGGTTTTGATCTGAACAAGGCCGAGGGCAAACTAGCAAGGGCTCGAACAAAATTGGCTAAAAATGGGGAGGAACGAGCATGCTTGGTACAACAGTTAAAAGAGAAATATGACAATGAAGTCGTAGGGTTGAAGAAAAAGATCACCATCCTTGAGAACAAAATGATCAAGAAGGCAAAAGATTTTAAAGAAGAAAGAGAACACTGCTATGCCCTGATATTGCAGCTAGAAAAAGAACTGCAGCAACTTCAAGAGCAGATTCATATAGCTGAACAAGTTTTGGGTGCCAAATCTCAACAGATTGGACGGTTGCTAAAAGAAAAAGGTGTAATCAGAGAAAGGGTTAGGAGCATTGCGGACTACATTGTGATGAAGTGCAATGAATGTGAAGACATGACCAGGTCCATGTTCTTCGATTCCGTTATGATTTTTGTCCGACAGATTATGGATGACCTATTTCGCCTTCAAGAAGCTATGGCGTATAGGCCAGCGGTGAGACCGAGCAATGTCCCGCGGGCTCAAGGAGTAGTAATTGCAGCACTTATGTATTCATAATTTATATTCGAGTCTGTATTTTCGGTTTCTTTGGAGTTTGTTAGTCTATTTTCAAGTCTACATTTTCATCTTTCTTTCGGAGTCTATTTTGTCCACTTGTCGAGTCTGTTAGTTTTATGTTTACAGTTGTAGGGGGAAGTTACAATCAGGATTTTTTGCTTTATTTTATGAAAAATTGAAAAACTCAAAAATGTATCTTTTTTTTATTTTACACTTACCCCCTGAACTACGTAATGATCTGATTCATGCGGCGCCGTGATATGTAGGGAATCTTCATATGGTTCGATCATAACCATAAAATAAAAATAAAAAAGAGAGTGGAAATAAGCGAGAGGAAAAATAATGGCAAAACAAGAGAGGGAAGAAATTGTGAGAATAAAAGAAAGAAAAAAAGATAGCCAACAAAGAAAGATGGGAATGAAAAGAGAAAAAGAAAATGCAGAATGAAAAGAATTAGTGAAAGCTGGGATGAAGTAAGCAACCGTTCAAATGCATAATAGAAAAGGGTTAACTGTTTAGGTGCATTGCATCCCCAACGAGCGGTTGCCTATCTGTTAAGCTCTTAATCGCTAACAAGTTTGGTTGTTGTTATCAAACCTAGGCAGGTGGGTAGTTTGATCGGCATTTTGGCAACCCACCCCTACAACACCAGGTGTAAGAAAAAGTTGATCATGGCTGGCCAATAATTGGATGCAAGTGTTATTGATCCGTCTAGAGAGGGGGAAGAGTCTGAGGTTAATCTGAAAGAGGAATTGTATAAGTATTGATACCTAATTTTTCCCTAAGTGTTTTATATCCAAATATTTCCAAAATAGCATATTGGTGCATATATAAGCACGTCCAAGAGTTTTGACATTTTTAATGATTTTTAAACCAATTTATTGCCTATTTTACACAACAAAATCCAATAATTATTTCCAAAATTATTATTTTTGGTAAATAATTCATTTTATTTTCACATTCACACCAAAATATAATTAAATTAATTTTCGCATATTTTTTACAAATTTGTTTGGTATTTTAAAGCTAAATTGCATATAATTGCAATTATAGCCTATCTTGTAATTTATGACATTTTATGTTTATAAAATTAATCCCAATATTTTTAATTAATATTTATATAATACTTATTTACCTAGTACATTTAATTTGTTTTAAAATTAGTATTACTATTTTTACAAAATTAGAAGGGGAAAATTAGCTATTTACGATTTGGCCTTATTGCATTTCAATTTTAGCCAATTTGGCACCCCATTTCAGCCCCAATTTGAAATCCAATTACCCAGCCCAATTAACATGCCTACCCGACCCAGTACATGTTGAACCGACCCAACCCATATCCCTTTTGAATCTCGGCCGTTGATCATTTAGATCAACGACCATCGTTACTTCTTACCTTTTTAATTTCATATAACTGCCTAACCCTATCTCATTTTCCCGATCCGCCGCCCTCAAACGCTCTCGTCTCTCGAGCTCTCCCAAAACCCTAGCGGCCGCCTCCCATCAAAACCCTAATCCATTGCTCCCCAGACTCATCAGAGCCCTACACCGGCCTCTCATGGCTTCTATCGTCTCATCTCTAAGGTCCTATGACCAGATCTTGAAAAGGTCTCGACCAAGCTTTGTTCGATGTCTTTTCTCCAGTCATCTTCAACCTCTGTCCAGCCAGCCATGGCCATTCGAGTTCGATCTTCGACTTCTCTGCTCAGATCAATGGTTTCCAAAGCCTATCTCGTCTCTTGGGTTTCTTACGAAACCCTAAGCTCTGAGGTTCCTTTGATTCATTTTAGATCAGTTCTAGATCTATGTGTGTGTGAACCTTCTATGCATTTTTCTCAAAGATTATTTAATGTTTTCTATCAGAAAATCTATTTTACTCAACTAGGGTTTCATGTTATTCTATCTCGAACATCTCTTCTCTGAATCTCGACATGTTTTTACAGTGTTTGTTTGTATTATCATCTATCAGAACTCGCATGTTGAAAACCCTAATTTTCTTAGGGATTTTGTTTGAGTTTCCTGGTCTGTTTGTTAGTGGTGGTTTAATTCACTTTATTTTTATCTGATTTAGAATGTTAAAAGCCCTAATTTTGGGATCTTGTTTGAGTTTCTGTTTGTTATTCACTTGATTTACCCTCTCCTATATCTGATTTAGCATGAGTGAAAACCCTAATTTTAGGGCTTATCCGGGATTCTAATCCTGTTTTGTTTGTTTGACTGCTCATCTCCTCTAAACTCGTTTGATTCTTAAAAACCCTAGCTTCTTTGGGTACTATTCTATCTCTTTTTGTTTGTGCAACTCGTTCGTTGAAATTGCAGTGTGCTTCCATTCTCTTGACTATTATTTGGTTCTGAGCTTTTTGCATGCTTCTGAATCTTTTCTCTATTGTTAAGCACTGAAACTTGACTATCATGCCTTTTAGTTACTACTACATGTTATAATTTTACCACAACTTAGCCTCACATGCCTAAGGCTATACATTCCTTCATATGTTAAATTTCCCTCTCAAAGTAGCCCTTAATTATGGGCTGAGTTCAAATCTCTTTGTGTGATTCTGATTGCACTCTTGTGATTGATTCTTTCCTTATTATACTGATTTTCCTACTTCTCAGACCTATTTGAATGCTTGCCTTGAAATCTCGACCCCTGCCTTTCCTACTTAAGTTGATTATTTCCCTTACATTGATTATATTTGTATTGGGATCTGATAGACCTTTCCTTGATTAGAGTCTGATGAACCTAGCCTCTATTACCTATTATGTACCTGTACTATGCTTGAAATACTTCCTTATTAGTCATAGTCAGCCTATGAGATCTCTTTCCTTGTTTAGCACTTGCATGTTACTGTTTGATTTTTAATTCCTCAAATAAGGGAAGTCTTTGATACTGTTTA
>MU787041.1:74120-109228 GCA_026770625.1 Nicotiana glauca
CCTTACCCTTTACCCTTTGTGTGTGAGTTGTGGTTCAGGGCATAACAATACTCTAATATTGCTGTCTATGATCCTGAACTGGATTCTTTGAATCCCAAACTCAATCAATTCGCATCCCTGTTCCCCTCTATGTGTCTGGGCCCTGGATTTGAGTTTAATAGTGTCCTAATCACTATCCAGACTTTAGTCTGACCTTCAAAAGGTCTGTTCCCAACTTGTTCAACCAAACAAGTGGTCAGGGGTGTGCCAGCCTACCTTATGGCTAGGTATGACCACCACCTGTCATGGATCCCTAATTCCCTTTCACTTTGCACCTTCTCTTAGCTATAAGGTCTACCCCTCTCTTGCAAGCCATGCTTTGGGACCCCTGAGCTCCATCTGAACTTGGATGCTTGAGAGCTGGCTCTTCCACACTGCACTATTCTAATGCTAATGGTATCCTGGGTGTAAGCAATGCATGGAATTCCTGAGATTCCTTGGAACTTTGAAACACCTTGGATAAAGAGAAGGCTTTGGGAAATTTGAATCCCGGAAATGGCTCAATCGTATGTTACCAGACATTAAGGTTGGAATAGGCTGCTCGGATCTAGCTGTTAGCTTTTGATGTATCTTTTAATTTCCAGTTTAATTCATTGGTTTGTAATAATTTGTATGAAACTCGGTGATTATAGTAATAGGGTGTGGGAGGGGTCTTTACTTTTCTTGCATCCAAGGGGTAGAAATCATGACTTAGGATTTTATTTTTATCAAACTGAAAATCCTGCCTATAGGGTCTTTAATGCTGATTCAATCACATAGAGACCATGCCTATAGGATTTAATGCTTAACTTTACCTCAAAAATCACCTAGAAAGCATGCTTATAGGATTTAATACTCATGTTTCTGTAATTACACATATAGAGATCATGCCTATAGGCTCTTGCATTTATGCATACACAATTGTCATTAGGCAAAACCATTTATAGACTTAATAACAAAGTTGCATATAAACATCGTGTGTATAAGACTCCTATTAATATCATGAAAGGGTGTTAAAATCAGCAAACGTATAGAAAGCATGCTTATAGGAAATCTCGTCCTTAATAGCCTCATTCGTTTCTAAACCAGAACCAATCGCTGAAACTCATATCTATATTTACTACAATTGGTAAACCCTTTCTCATAATCAATCTGCACTTTCCTGAAGCTCGTAAACCTTTTAATCAGTCTACATCTTTTCTGAAACAACTGGTAATTCTTTTTTCTAAAAGTAGTTTGCATCTTTTCTCTTTGTTAAAACGGATGCCTCTTTTCTCTAAAATCAACTTGCATCTTTTTCTGAAATTATTGGTAACTCTTTGCATCTTTTCCTGAAATTAATAGATCCTACGCCTAGTTTTTTTTCGACACATAGACAAAGGGTTGGCTAATTAATTAATTGGGTCAGTCCCTGGTAACTGTATCCGTGTGGCCTAATGCAGACTTTCTGTCTAAATGCATGTGTTGAACCAGCCCGCTCGCTGCTTAATTTTAATCTAAGACCAAATCACTACTTGTCAAGGCATGCTAAACTAAATGATTGTTCGACTTCTGGGGTTAATTTGAGCCTTATTTGCTTGTTTGTTCTACCTTTTTTATTTGATACTTGTTTTGAATGTCGAGCTAGAATTTTATCCTTTAAACTCCATAAAGGCCTCCATCCCTTTCTTTCCCCTCTAGGATTAGAAGTCCAATACCCCGGGACTAATAGGATTGGGACGGGTAGTAGCATGCGATAAGTAAACGATACCGTTCCTCGCTTTACTACCTTAACGGGGTGGGAAGGGTAGACATGGAGATTATGATTATACGATAACACTCTGCGTACAATTGAGTACCAGTGTTGTGCGAATTATCCATGTAATGTATAAACCTAGGACCCCTTTCCCCTTTTTATTTTTTTTTACTTGTTCTTTCTTTTAGTTTTCTTTCAAACCAACTTCCTGTATCTTCTACTCCTTTTCTTTTTCAAACTCTTAAACTTGTTTGCAATACTATGTGAAAACCCTATTCTTTATTTTCTACTTGTTTTCTTCATTCCTTAAAGTCACAATTGTAGCGTGGCCGGGAACCACACTAGTGTATCTTGAGGGGTGCCTAACACCTTCCCCTCGAGATAATTTCTAGCCCTTACCCAAACTCTGTTTTTTCATCTCAATTCTTTCTTGAAAGTGTCCTAATGTACTATAATCATTAGGTGGCGACTCTCCAAACTCCAAAAACCTAATTCCCAAACGGGATAAGAGTTGTCTTTTCGAATATCGTGAACCCGATTCCGCTTTAGGAAAAAGGGGGCGTCGATAGCATGGCAACTCCGCTGGGGATTTCTTTAGGCTTTTTACCATTACATGTTATTTGTGACTTCATTATTTCTTTAATTACCTTTATTTCTTGCCTTTTAATTATTTCATCATGAAAAACTAACTTGGCTCTTCATGTCTTTCCTTTCATTTAACTGCTTTCCTTACTGCTTTATTATTTCAATGCCGTTGTAATTTTGAGCATTTATTGTAATTATTTATTTTATGGATGTAAAAATACATGTCAATCTGTTTCATTCTTGTAAATTGCATCTTCAACATCATACTCCACTCGTGCCAAAACAAATCCTATAAAAACTCTTATAATGAGTGGTTGCGCACTTCTAATACTATCACCCCCTAAATTTGGCAAAGGCATATTTGCGGTAAAACCAGTCGATCAATGGTGTAGTCGACGGTTCCGTGCCTTTACCTCTTGAGTTGTCCGCTCAAGGGTACCAGTCTAGCACTTCAAAATAGAAATCTTATCCCATTTAAATTGTGCATGCATCATGGTCAATCCTAGCCGAGTTAGTTATGTTGTCCACATAATGACTCATTAAGATAGCCTTGTCCAAAGTCCGCCAGGTTTCCTTGAAATCCAAACGGACGCCTCCATATTATGTGCATTTATTTGGAGAACTTAAGTGCCTGCTAAGGTAATTATTGATTTAAATAGTCGAGTCTGGTGGAGGTAAGGGCCTAACACTCTGTTTTGCAGAAAATGAGGCACGAGATCCCCAGATTTGGCATGGTAACCAACATTCATCCAAGGCTGCTGAATTGGTGGAAAGACCTCCACTTCAGTGATCAGACACTCGTCCGCAAGTACTTAGGGAATTTTCCTTCTCTTCTAGAAAAAGATGCCGAATCTGGGGAAGGTCCTTCTGGGACCAAGTAGTTAGGAGTCTTTTTATTTTTAATGTAATAAGGACAATGGCCACTAGTGATATTTTACTTTATATTATTTAGCGTCGTTTTGGATTCGTCTTATTTTTATCAATAAAATGAGGCATTTAGCATTATAAGTTCTCCGAAACTATTTGTCGCTATGCCTACCTCAGGCACAATGAGACACTCAATTTAGGACACGATTTATATTCTTGCACTATGTGTTTAAATATCGCAATGTTTTCTCCTCATAATCTTTACTAACTTGATACCTTTTTGTTTTTACTTTTTGTTTTATTCCCCTTCCCCAAAGGTTAGTTCGTGCACTCTGGCATGATCATCTTAAGCAGAAGGGAACATCTCAATAATTGGACTATCAGAACCGTCAGGGCCTGGAAAGCTTCGGGGTAGCAAGGCTAAACAGAAGCACCATGCATCTCATTTTATTTTACTTGTTGATTTTCTTTCTGCATAGTCTTTAATTTTGAAAAGAGCTCCAATGTTTCAAACAATTATGAATTTAATCAAAAGCATTTCAGTTTATCATATATCTTGCACTTATTATTTTCTCTATCATTCACTCTATTTTATACAACATTACTATTACTTATCTTGACGATGAACCAACGACTGTGACTTGCAACGAGACAACGCAACAAAAGGACATAGACTCTGAAGACTATGAAATACCTGAAGAGGACGTCAGAGAGGTTGAGAATTTTGAGATGAGACCTAAGTCCAACCTGGAAGAAATTGAGGTCATTAATTTGGGAGATACAGAGAACGTCAAATAAACTCGCATCAGTGTTCATCAGAAAAGGAAGAGTATACGAAATTTTTAAAAGAATATGAGGACATATTCGCCTGGTCATATGATGATATGACTAGTCTCAGCACATCCATTGTAGCTCATAAACTACTAAAAGATCCAACCTGTCCGCCGGTAAAACAAAAGCTCAAGAAATTCAAGCCCGAAATGAGTTTGAAAATCAAAGAAGAGGTTACTAAGCCAGTCAAAGCCAAGGTTCTCAAAGTGGTAGAGTATCCAACATGGTTAGCCAACATCGTGCCAGTACCAAAGAAGGATGGGAAGGTTAGAATCTGTGTCGACTACCGGGATCTCAACCGGGCCACTCCCAAAGATGACTTCCTCTTGCCAAACATACACATTCTTATCGACAACTGCGCCAAGCATGAGTTGCAGTCTTTCATTGATTGTTTCACCGGGTACTATCAGATATGGATGGATGAGGAAGAAGCAGACGGAAAACCATGGTTCCACGACATCAGAAGGTATTTGACAACAGGGAAGTATTCAGAACTTTCTAACGCCACTCACAAGCGCACACTTTGGAGATTATCCAACAATTTCTTTCATAGTGGGGGAATCCTGTATAGGAGGACTCCCGATTTGGGTTTGTTAAGGTGTTTCGAAGCAAAAGAAGCAACCAAACTATTGGACGAAGTGCACGCAGGGACCTGCGGGCCACACATGAATGGTTTTGTCTTAGCAAAGAAGATACTCCGAGCAGGTTATTTTTGGATAACTATGGAAATAGACTGTATCCAATACGTTCGCAAGTGCCATCGTTGTCAGATACATGCAGATATGATAAAGGTGCCTTCAAACGAGCTTACTACAACAAGCTTACCATGGCAATTCTCTGCCTGTGGAATGGATGTCATCAGGCATATCGAGCCTGCCACATCAAATGGGCATAGATTTATCCTGGCGGCAATCGATTATTTTACTAAATGGGTTGAGGCAGCGTCTTACAAAGCAGTGACTAAGAAAGTTGTGGAAGATTTCGTCCGTGATTGTATTGTTTGTCGATTCGAGGTGCCAGAATTAATCATCACTGACAATGGTTCCAATCTCAACAATGACTTGATGAAAGCAATATGTGAGGCATTCAAGATCAAACACAAGAACTCTACAGCCTACAGGCCTCAGATGAATGGAGCTGTAGAGGCAGCCAACAAGAATATCAAGAAGATACTAAGGTAGATGGTCGAAAGCCATAAACAATGGCATGAGAAGATAGCATTTTCCTTGCTGGGATACCGCACCACGATCTACACATCAACCGGGTCAACTCCCTACATGTTACTTTATGGTACAGAGGCGGTCATTCTCGCCAAGGTGGAAATTCCTTCCTTGAGGATCATACAAGAAGCAGAGTTCGACGACGCAGAATGGGTAAAGGGTCGCTACGAGCAGTTAGCCCTTATAGATGGAAAAAAGGATGAATGCAGTTTGTCACGGTCAATTGTATCAGAACAGAATGTCCAGAGCCTTCAACAAAAGAGTTAGGCCAAGGAAGTTTACACCGGGGTAGCTGGTGTTGAAGAAGATATTCTCGCATCAATATGAAGCCAAGGGGAAATTCTCTCCCAACTGGCAAGGTCCGTACATGGTTCATCGGGTTTTAACTGGAGGAGCCCTTATTCTTGCAAAAATGGACGGGGAAATCTGGCCAAACCCACTCAACTCAGACGCAGTGAAACGATATTATGTGTAATCACCTATGATTTATTTATGATGTAATTTGAACTATGCCTGACCTGATTCCCGTTTAAGAAGGGATACATAGGCAGCCCTATGGGTTCGGTCACAATTAAATAAAAATCTCATTTCCCCCTATTATTGGAACTGGGGCAAAATTTTGAGGAGGACCCTCAAAATTCTAAAGATGGTCTTCAACCGCTCATCGTCAAGGATGTCACCTCAGTAAACTGGGGTAGAATTTTGAGGAAGACCCTCAAAATTCCAAAGTCGATCTTGCATTCGTTCAACACAGCTGTCAGAAATGCCAGCCTAGTAAACTGGGGCAGAATTTTGAGGAGGACCCTCAAAATTACGGAGCAAGAGAGGCTGTAGTGCTCTGAACCGCGTTGTAGTTGTTGGTTCATCTAATACAAAACTATTTTTTTTACTTATGTTATATTTGTTAAATCATGCATAACTATGATAGCTTCTGTTTAGCAATGCTACCCTAATGACACGCAACGCCGGAAGCCATGGGAAAACGAACTAACCTTTCCCCTTTACAAAACTCACGATTTTCTTTGGATGTAGGCACCCAAGTCACAAAGTTACCAAACATGTTACACAATCGCATTGAACCGTCGCATCTATTCGCATTTTCTATCCATACACAATGGCCCCAGTAGCCGCAATATCACAATCAGCTATCAGCTAAGAATTTTTTCTTACTATTCGCTTTTACTTTTTGCATAAGGCTACCTTTCTGCCTTCCGATACTAAGCATTGTCTCCATCTACATTTCCTGCATTGCATAAGGCTACCTTTCTGCCTTCTGAGACTAAGCGTTGTCTTCATCTGCATTTCCTGCATTGCATAAGGCTACCTTTCTGCCTTCTGAGACTAAGCATTGTCTCCATCTGCATTATCCTACATTGCATAAGGGTACCTTTCTGCCTTTCGAGACTAAGCGTTATCTCCATCTGCATTATCTGAATTGCATAAGGCTACCTTTCTGCCTTCCGAGACTAAGCGTTGTCTCCATCTGCATTATCCTGCATTGTATAAGGCTACCTTTCTACCTTTCAAGACTAAGCGTTGTCTCCATCTGCATTATCCTGCATTGCATAAGTCTACCTTTATGCCTTTCGAGACTAAGCGTTGTCTCCATTTGTATTATCCTGCATTGCATAAGGCTACCTTTCTACCTTTCGAGACTAAGCGTTGTCTCCATCTGCATTTTCTGCATTGCATAAGGCTACCTTTATGCCTTCCGAGACTAAGAGTTGTCTCCATCCTGCATTATTTGCATAAGGCTACTTTTCTGCCTTCTGAGGTTGAGCTCTACCTCCACTTGCATGGCTGAAATATCGCCACCTTATCTTTCTTGCATGGCTGAAATACTGCCACCTTTACCTACATCTTGCATGGATGAAATATTGCCACTTTTACTTACGTCCTGCAATCGGCTAAAATATCGCCATTTACATTCTTTTGCATCGGCTGAAATATCGCCAAACTTTATTTAAATTCTACATCGACTGAAATATCGCCATTTACATTCTTATGCATCGGCTGAAACATCGCCAAACTTTATTTAAATTCTTTATCGGTTGAAATATCACCATTTACACTTTCTGCATCGGCTGAAATATCGCCAGACTATTATTTAAATTCTCCATCGGGCGAAACATGGCCGTTTTACTTTTACATCGGCTGAAATATCGCCACGTTTATTTATGTCTTACAATCGGCTGAAATATCGCCAAACTGCTGTATTTAAATTTTCATCAGCTGAAATATCGCCATTTACATTCTTTTGCATCGGCTGAAACATCACCAAATTGTATTTAAATTCTCTATCGGTTGAAATATCACCATTTACACTTTTTGTATCGGCTGAAATATCGCCAGACTATTATTTAAATTATCCATCGGTTGAAATATCGCCATTTTACTTTTCACATCGGCTGAAACATCGCCTGTTTATTTAAATTTATGTCGGCTGAAATATCGCCATTTACGCTTTTGTATAGGCTGAAATACCGCCAAATCTTGCATTTCATGGGCTGAAATATCGCCAAACTGTCCAAAGGCGTCATCTTCATAGCCTAAGAACACCATGCCATGGCTCGAGGACCCCACTTTATACCATTCACATCATTATTCAAAGGCATCATGGTTCGGAGGCACCATTACCATGGCCCGAGAACGTCATTTCATAGCCTGCAAATCCTTTAATTTTACGCTTCATGGCCCATGACATCATGGTCTGAGGACGTCATCCTAATAGTCCAAGGACAGCATTCACGGTCCAACGGGAACTTGCATCATGTTTAATTTTACGCACAATATATGCATGTATTGCTCACTTGCAGGTACACCGTCTAGAAACGGCCGTCTCAGCAGGAGCGACCTCGTTCCGGTCCTCGCAACCGATCAACTTCAAAACACCTCTTGCTTCCCCCAAGCGTCATGTCCGTCCTTTCAAATATCCATCGGCATGTAAAACCAGGAATATGTAGGCAGCTCATAAACCGGAGCTTGGTCAAACTCTTTTCAAACCACCGCTTCCGGTCAAAATTGGCCATCATATCTTTACCCGACAATTCTTTCATCCTTTCCGGGTAAAGAGGGACAGCTGTTGATACCCAATTTTTCCCTAGGTATTTTTATACCCAAATATTTCCAAAATAGCATATTGGTGCATATATAAGCACGTCCAAGAGTTTTGACATTTTTAATAATTTTTTAAACCAATTTATTACCTATTTTATACAACAAAATTCAATAATTATTCCCAAAATTATCATTTTTGGTGGATAATTCATTTATTTTCACATTTACACCAAAATATAATTAAATTAATTTTCTCACATTTTTTACAATTTATTTTTGGTATTTTAAAGCTAAATTGCATATAATTGCAATTATAGCCTATCTTGTAATTTATGATATTTTATGTTTATAAAATTAATCCCAACATTTTTTAATTAATATTTATATAATACTTATTTACCCAATATATTTAGTTTGTTTTGAAAATCAGTATTACTATTTTTACAAAATTAAAAGGGGAAAATTGGCTATAAACAATTTGGCCTTATTGTCAACCTTTGCTCGATGGCTTTTCGCTGGTCATCTTCAACCTCTGTCCGGCCAGCCATGGCCATACGAGTTCGATCTTCGACTTCTCTTCTCAGATCAATGGTTTCCAAAGCCTATCTTGTCTCTTGGGTTTCTTACGAAACCCTAGTCTCTGAGGTTCCTTCAATTTATTTTAGATCTGTTCTAGATCTATATGTGTGTGAAACTTCTATGCGTTTTTCTTAAAGATTCTTTAATGTTTGCTTTCAGAAACCCTATTTTCCTCAACTAGGGTTTTATGTTATTCTATTTCGAACATCTCTTCTCAAAATTATTACATGTTTTTACTGTGTTTGTTTGTATTATCTTCTATCTGAACTCGCATATTGAAAACCCTAATTTTCTTGGGGATTTTGTTTGAGTTTCCTAGTCTGTTTGTTAGTGGTGGTTTGATTCGCTTTATTTTTATCTGATTTAGCATGTTAAAAGCCCTAATTTTAGGATCTTGTTTGAGTTTCTGTTTGTTATTCACTTGATTTACCCTCTCCTATATCTGATTTAGCATGAGTGAAAACCCTAATTTTGGGTCTTATCCAGGATTCTAATCCTGTTTTGTTTATTTGACTGCTCATCTTCTCTAAACTCGTTTGATTCTCGAAATCCCTAGTTTCTTTGGGGACTATTTAATCTCTTTTTGTTTGTGCAACTCGTTCGTTGAAATTGCAGTGTGCTTCCATTCTCTTGACTACTTTTTGGTTTTGAGTTTTTTTGCATGATTTTGAATCTTTTCTCTATTGTTAAGCACTGAAACTTGACTATTATGCCTTTTAGTTACTGCTACATGCTATTATTTTACCACAACTTAGCCTCACATGCCTAAGGCTATGCATTCCTTTATATGTTAAATTTCCCTCTCAAAGTAGCCCTTAATTATGGGCTGACTTCAAATCTCTTTGTGTGATTCTGATTGTACTCTTGTGATTGATTCTTTCCTTATTATACTGATTTTCCTGCTTCTCAGACCTATTTGAATGCTTGCCTTGAAATCTCGACCCTTGCCTTTCCTACTCAAGTTGATCGATTCCCTTACCTTGATTATATTGGTATTGGGTTCTGATAGACCTTTCCTTGATTAGAGTCTGATGAACCTAGCCTCTATTACCTATTATGTACCTGTACTATGCTTGAAATACTTCCTTATTAGTCATAGTCAGCCTATGTGATCTCTTTCCTTGTTTAGCACTTGCATGTTACCGTTTGATTTTTAATTCCTCAAATAAGGGAAGTCTTTGATACTGTTTAATTCTAATTGACACTTGTTCCCCTAATTATTGCTTAACTACAATCCTTACCTTATTTTATGCTTGTTTTACACTATAAATACTCTCCTCCCTTCTCTTTGAACATACACGAACAGAGAACAATCTGAGTTCACAATTCACTTTCACTTATACTCTCTCTCTCTTTCTGATACTTGCACTGCTGTGGACTGTGTTTGCTTTCTTCTGCACTCTTTTGCTTTTATACTGATATGTCTCAATTAGTTTACATGCCTCAACAACAATGTGTTTAGTTCTGCCCATTTGTTTCTAGCATATTGTCACATTCTTCCCCTTTCCTTTATAGTTCAATTACGTATTTAAATCAGTTGTTTGTCATCAATTTGATACTTTATGAATTTCCTTACCCTTTATCCTTTGTGTGTGAGTTGTGGTTCGGCGCATAACAGCACTCCAATATTGCTGTTTATGATCCTGAACTAGATTCTTTGAATCCCAAACTCAATCAATTCCCATCCATTTTCCCCTCTATGTGTTTGGGCCCTGGATTTAAGTCTGATAGTGTCCTAATAACTATCCAGACTTTAGTCTGACCTTCAAAAGGTCTGCTCCTAACTTGTTCAACCAAACAAGTGGTCAGGGGTGTACCAGCCTACCTTGTGGCTAGGTATGATCACCACCTGTCATGGCTCCCTAATTCCCTTTCACTTTGCACTTACTCTTAGCTACAAGGTCTGTCCCTCTCTTGCAAGCCATGCTTTGGGACCCCTGAGCTCCCTCTGAACTTGGATGCCTGAGAGCTGGCTCTTCCACACTGCACTATTCTAATGCTAATGGTATCCTGGGTGTAAGCAATGCCTGTAATCCCTGAAATTCCTTGTAACTTTGAAATACCTTGGATAGAGAGAAGGCTTTGGGAAATTTGAATCCCGGAAATGGCTCAATCGCATGTTACCATACATTAAGGTTGAAATAGGCTGCTCGGATCTAGATGTTAGATTTTGATGTATCATTTAATTTCCAGTTTGATTCATTGGTTTGTAATAATTTGTATGAAACTCGGGGATTATAGTAATAGGGTGTAGGAGGGGTCTTTACTTTTCTTGCATCCAAGGGGTAGAAATCGTAATTTAGGATTTTATTTTTATCAAATTAGAAATCCTGCCTATAGGGTCTTTAATACTGATTCAATCACATAGAGACCATGCCTATAGGATTTAATGCTTAACTTTACCTCAAAAATCATCTAGAAAGCATGCTTATAGGATTTAATACTCATGTTTCTGTAATTACACATATAGAAATCATGCTTATAGGCTCTTGCATATATGCATACAAAAATGTCATTAGGCAAAACCGTTTATAGACTTAATAACAAAGTTGCATATAAACATCGTGTGTATAAGACTCCTATTAATGTCATGAAAGGGTGTTAAAATCAGCAAACGTATAGAAAGCATGCCTATAGGAAATCTCGTCCTTAATAGCCTCATTCGTTTCTAAAACAAAACCAGTCGCTGTTACTCATATCTATCTTTACTACAATTGGTAAACCCTTTCTCATAATCAATCTGCACTTTCCTGAAGCTCGTAAACCTTTTAATCAGTCTATATCTTTTTTGAAACAACTGGTAATTCTTTTTTCTAAAAGCAGTTTGCATCTTTTCTCTTTGTTAAAACGGATGCCTCTTTTCTCTAAAATCAACTTGCATCTTTTTCTGAAATTACTGGTAACTCTTTGCATCTTTTCCTAAAATTAATAGATCCTACGCCTAGTTTTATTTCAACACATAGACAAAGGGTTGGCTAATTAATTAATTGGGTCAGTCCCTGACAACTGTATCCAAGTGGCCTAATGCAGACTTTCTGTCTAAATGCATGTGTTGAACCAGCCCGCTCGCTGCTTAATTTTAATCTAAGACAAAATTAGTACTTGTCAAGGCATGCTAAACTAAATGATTGTTCGACTTCTGGGGTTAATTTGAGCCTTATTTGCTTGTTTGTTCTACCTTTTTTATTTGATACTTGTTTTGAATGTTGAGCTAGAATTGTATCCTTTAAACTCCATAAAGGCCTCCATCCTTTTCTTTCCCCTCTAGGATTAGAAGTCCCAATACCCCGGGACTGATAGGATTGGGACGGGTAGTAGCATGCGATAAGTAAACGATACCGTTCCTCGCTTTACTACCTTAACGGGGTGGGAAGGGTAGACATGGAGATTATGATTATACGATAACACTCTGCGTACAATTGAGTACCAGTGTTGTGCGAATTATCCATGTAATGTATAAACCTAGGACCCCTTTCCCCTTTTTATTTTTTTATTTGTTCTTTCTTTTAGTTTTCTTTCAAACCAACTTCCTGTATCTTCTACTCCTTTTCTTTTTCAAACTCTTAAACTTGTTTGCAATACTATGTGAAAACCCTCTTCTTTATTTTCTACTTGTCTGCTTCATTCCTTAAAGTCACAATTGTAGCATGTCAGGGAATCACACTAGTGGATCTTGAGGGGTGCCTAACACCTTTCCCTCGAGATAATTTCTAGCCCTTACCTAAACTCTGGTTTTTCATCTCAATTCTTTCTTGAAAGTATCCTAATGTTCTATAATCATTAGGTTGCGACTCTCCAAACTCCAAAAACCCAATTCCCAAACGGGATAAGAGTTGTCTTCCCGAATGTCGTGAACCCGATTTTGCTTTAGGAAAAAGGGGGCGTCGACAATAAGTTGAAGCATCAGATGGCTGAAATGTACCAAACTTGGGTGAAAGGGAATCCCACACCATTATACTCTGCCAACCCCACTTTCATCCCACTATTAGCTCAGTCCCAAGAACCTCCCACTGTTGATTTATCCGCACAAAATGCACCAGGTTTCACCCACTACTACCATTATCATGGCACCACTTCCCAAACCACACAAGCACCACCAGCTAAACCAATCCCATACCCCCCTCCACCAGCCACCCCTATTTTCGTGGCACCACCGCCAGCTACGCTTCATCGATCCTCCAGTGAGCCTTTGTTATAGAACCAAGATAACCAATACTATCCCCGGAGCTTACTTTCAAGGCCCCAGATCATTATTCCTACACTTCCCATTTCGACCTCCCAATTGAGACTGAGAAACCACCTAAAAACCCAGAGCAGGAGGAGATGTTCAAGAAGGTAAAAGCTTGGAACAATCGTTCATAGCAAGGATTGGGAGGCTAGGTGAGCATGGCCTATAAAGATTTGTGTCTATTTCTTGATGTTCAGTTGCCTGTGGGCTTCACAATGCCTAAATTCGACCTATATGAAGGGCATGGAGATCAGACCCGGTGGCCCACTTGAGGGGATTCTTTGACGTGATGAGAGGGGCGGGCGGAAAAGATGAGCTGTTAATGGCATACTTTAGAAAGAGTCTGGGTGGCACCGCGCTGGAGTGGTACACTCGTCAAGATCATAACAGATGATATACTTGGGATGATTTGGCCCAACCTTTTGCTCGTCATTTCTAGTACAACATCGAGATTATTCCGGATCAATTATCTCTAACTAAGATTAATAAGAAACCCAGTGAAACCTTCAGAGAATTTGGTTTTCGCTGGAGAGAACAAGTAGCAAGGGTTAACCCTCTGATGGAGGAGAACGAAATGGTAGTGTATTTTCTGCAAGCTTTGGAACCCACTTACTTTAGCCATCTGATATCGTCCATAGGCAAGTTTCGACGAGGTAGTAAAGATGGGTGACATGGTGGAAGAAGGGCTTAAGTCAAGCAAAATCATGAGCTACTTAGCCATCAAAGCAACTACCCAAGCCATTAAAAATGGTACCGGGGGAGTGATCGGAAAGAAGAAGAAAGAAGATGTGGCAACAATTGATTTAGGATCGTGGTTTGGACCAAGGGGCCCGTCACACCATTATACCCAGCCTCGACCTCATCACTGAACCTACACCCAAATCCCATGTAATCCACCCCAGCATTACATCCCATCACCAGACTCTCAGATTTCTGTCCACCACGCCCAGTCATATACTCAACCTCCTGCCTACTCACAATGGCGTCCCTAGTCCACAAAATACCTACCCAGCTCCACAAAATGCTTACCTACCCCCACAAGCCTACTGAAACCCTGCTGATCCAAGTTTCCAACCTAATCCAGCATTCCAAAATGAAAGGTTACAGCGAAAGAAAACTTTCACCCCGTTGGGGGAGTCTTATACCAGTTTATTCCATAGATTGAGGCAGTTGGATATGATTAGGCCAATTGAGTCAAAATTGCCCAACCCTCCTCCAAAGAATCTTGATTACTCCGTGAGCTGTGAATATTGTTCTAGAACTCTGGGGTATGATACGGAGAAGTGTTGGCACTTGAAAAATGCCATCCAGGAGCTCATTGACACAAACCAAATTGAAGTCCAAACCCCAGAGGCACCCAATATCAACCAGAACCCATTGCCAGCCTATGAGGGAATGAACATGATCGAGATAGTACACAAAGGTGGGAGCCCAAAGCCATTGCAATCTGTTATGATGATTCAGTCCAGTGAGGTCAAGCCAGCCAAAGGAAACTTTTTTGACAAAAGTAATGGTTGAAGGAGTAGTGAACAAGTTGAGCATGACAAAAGGTGAACCTTCTGTGGTAGTTTAGAAGAGAACCACAAGTGATGCAAAGTAAAAGTGATTGTGCCAGGATTGGCAAACAAGCCTATCATAATTGTGGAGGGTGCCCACACGGACCTTGTCATCATCAAGCATGTAACCCAGTTGCCAGTAGTCAAACACCAAGGCTGTCCCCTGGAGCTATGAACGGTTGATAGTGACTTAAAAGGGGAAAGGAGTGAAAGAAGAAGTCAATGAGGCCCAAGGGTTAACTCGTTCCGAGAGATGCTTTGCCCCAGAAGAGTTGAGAAAAGCTAAAGCACTCAAGGATAATCCAGTTCTAGTAAAGAAAGCAGTCACTGAAGAAGAAGCGGAGGAGTTTGTAAGAAAAAAAAGGTACAAGATTACTCCATCGTGGAGTAGTTGAGAAAGACTCATGCTCATATTTCCTTGTTGTCATTGTTAATCCATTTAGATGAGCATCGTCGGGCTCTGATGAAAATTCTAAATGAAGCTCATGTCCCCGACAAAATTTCAGTAAACCATCTAGAGAAGATCACTAACAAAATATTTGACTTAAACAGGGTCACCTTTTCTGACGATGAATTGCCTATGGAAGGTACTGAAAAAACCAAAGCCCTCTATCTTACGGCAAAATATGAAGATTCTGTGGTCACCAGGGTGTTAGTTGAAAATGGTTCCATTGCAAACATCTGCCCTCTCTATACTCTAAATAAGTTAAAAGTTGATGATGATAGGATTCATAAGAACAACTTATGCGTCCGATAGTGGAGGGAAAGATTCAGTCGTTGATATAGTGCTTGAGTTGACAATACGATTGGTGGAATTCACCATAGAGTTCCAGGTACTAGACGTGGCCGTCTCCTACAATTTGCTGTTGGGTCGGCCTTTGATACATGCTGCCAAAGCAGTCCCATCCTTATTGCACCAGATGGTCAAGTTTGAATGGCATAGATAAGAGATTATCGTACATGGCGAGGAGAATTTGTATGCTCACAGTGATGCCTCTATCCCATTTATTGAGGCTGAAAATGATGAAGGGCCTTGGGTATATCAAGTTTCTAAAATGGTACCGATCGAGAAGGTTCCAGAAGGGAAATCTCTTCCAGCTCTAAAGATAAACTCTGTATCTGTCATGGTGGCCGTTGAAATGCTAAAAAATGGCTTTGTGCCGGGTAAAGGTTTGGGTGCATCCTTACAGGGTATCATACAGCCAGTGTCTCTCCCTGAAAATTTGGGTACGTTCGATCTTGGATTCAAACACACAGCGACAAATGTGAAAAGAGCTAAAAGTTTGAAACAGAAGGCGTTGAACACTTCCGAAGCCTATCCCGCATCTCTCCAGGTCCTTTATCAAGCTCGATGCCGTAAAACGCCCAATGACAGTAGTTCCCAGTCCTACGGGTGACATGGATGAAGAGTTAATTGAAAGGTTATAGGAGTTGTTTGATAATGTGAACATGGTAGAAATTGGAGAAGGTTCTAGCAAAGCAGACGTCCAGTTCGTCGGGCTGAATGTAAAGCTTAACAATTGGAAGGCTACTCCTCTCCCTACCTGGAAGGAGTCTTGGTAGTTTGTTTTGTTTTGCTTTCTATCTAGGTCTGTCACGACCCAAATCCCGAACCTGGTCGTGATGACGCCTCTCGTGAAGACAAGGCCAACCAATCAAACCAATTCATCCTTTTAAACGATTATTTAACACAACTATAGTACAATATGGTTTAATAATACCAAATAGCAGAGATATAGATAAAAAAATGCAAAAATCCAACCCAACAGAGCTCGATATCGGGGTGTCACTAGTCATTAGCTACTACAGAGTTCACTAAAGTACTACAAGTCCGGAGACAGGAAAAAAGTCTGAAAGTAACATGAACAATATAAAATAAGGGAGAAGATCCGGTGCCGCGGACACTAACGGTCACCTGGCTCAACTACGATAGCAAATCTTCGATTAGCTTAAAACCCGCTACCGGGTGGTCAAGTACCTGCATCTGCACACGAGGTGCAGGGAGTAAAGTGAGTACTCCAACTCAGTGAGTAATAAAAGTAAATAACAATTGAGCGGTATGAAATCACGTAAAACAGATCATCATGCTATAAAGAAGCAGTGAAAAACCATTTGAGAAATCAGTGAAACTATGAAGTTTTTAAAGAAAACATTTTAGCTCAGTTTACAAACTCTTTTGAAAATGCCCTTTTTCAACAGTACGCAACTGAATGCAGTAGCAATAGTGCATATGAGAACAGAATTCCGCCCCTTGGGCCCAACACTTAATGATCAGATAATACCAGAACCGTAGATAAATATCTCCAGAAATATCACAAACAACAAATAATGAACAGATGCATGAATGCATACAATGCATATGGTGGTACAATCCAGTACCCAGTGCCACGTGCAGCCCGAGCCACCCATATATATTTAACGTCAGCGGCGCTCACTGGGGGTGTGTACAGACTCTGGAGGGGCTCCTACAGCCCAAGTGCAATAACAAGCCATCTCCTGGCATCAAATCTAGGCCCTCAGCCTCATATCAATATCAATATAATCAACCATGCACTCGGCCTCAATATCAATGTAACACCGCTGCGGCGCGCAACCCGGGCCACCCATAATCAGTATAACATCATTGCGGCATGCAGCCCGAGCCACCCATAATCAATATAATACTGCTGCGGTGCGCAGCTCGATCCATGCTCAGTCCAAAAAATCATCATAAGCCCCTTGGGCATTTATAAAACAGTAGTTCTCAGCCCGAAATATCATTTGAAATATCATTTGAGCTTTCAAAACTTAAAAGTATGGCTGAGTTTGCAAAACAGTAATTAAAACCTTGGACTGAGACCAAATGATATGCCAAAATATGCTAAAATAGTAATATCAATCCCCGAAGGGTTCTACAGGTTGGAACAAGGCCCCAAACATGGCAACAAGCCCAATGAATATCAATAAATATGTGTATCAATCACCAATATAGTAGAAATATCACTCGGGATGGACCAAGTCACGATCCCCAATAGTAAACGACCCCGCACTCGTTATAGAATTGGTGTCACGCCTCAATATAGCGTTACGATGTGAAATCCGAGGCCTCAAACCCTCAGGATATCATTTACAAGCATTACTCACCTCGAACCGGTGAAATCTCTAGCTCACGACGCCTTTGCCCCTCAAATCATCCTCCACGCGTGTCGAATCTATCCAAAATAAGAGCGAATACATCACAATATGCTAAGGAAACATAACCCAACCTAAAAGACTCGAAAAACATCAAAATTTACGAAATTTGCAAAACCCGAGCCCTAGGCCCACGTCTCAAAACTCAGAAATTTTTACATCATCGGGTTCCTTATCTCGCCACGAGTCTATACATACCAAAATCTCTTAAATCGGACCACCAATGGCTCCTCAAATCCCAAATTTAGAATTTCAATCTGAAGCCCTAATTTCTAATAATTTACTATATTTTCATGAATTTCAAGGATGATTTCAGAATAAAATCATGTATTTAGTTCATAGGACTTACCTCCAATCATTTCCCGTCAAAACCCCTTCAATTCCCGTCCAAAAGCTCTCAATAATGACAAAAATGGTGGAAAAATGGGTTGGGTTCACGGATGAAATGTTTTTAACATTCTGCCCAGATCACTATAGCTAACTCTATGCGATCGCATAGAACAAAATTTCAGGGCACTGTAGCTAACCCTATGCGATTGCATAGAGAAAAATTCCAGCTCCAAATTTAACCCTATGCGATCGCATAGAACAAATTTTTAGGGCCTCAAATTACTCTATGCGATCGCAACACTCCTTGTGCGATCGCATAGCACAACCAAACATCCCCCATAATTCCTTATATGTAATCACATGAAACCCTCTGCGATCGCATAGAACAAAAGTTCTCTGCAATTTTTCTGGTGCTTTTTTCAACTCCAAAATTCCCGTTAGCCATCCGAAATCACCCCGAGGCCCCCGGGACCTCAACCGAAAATACCAACACTTCTTATAACGTCATACAAACTTATTCCAATCA
Source organism: Nicotiana glauca (assembly GCA_026770625.1). Taxonomy (NCBI): domain Eukaryota; kingdom Viridiplantae; phylum Streptophyta; class Magnoliopsida; order Solanales; family Solanaceae; genus Nicotiana; species Nicotiana glauca. Next base: position 92,824 of record MU787041.1, read on the forward strand.
TCAAGACACCTCAAACAACGCCAAAACCATCAAATTACATCGAATTCATGACTAAGTTCTTCCAAAACTTTCAAAACACACATTCGATGAAAAATCTATCCAAAACACGTCCGAATGACTTGAAATTTTGCACACATATCCCAAATAACCTAATGAAGCTACATCAACTCTCAGAATTCCATTCAGACTCCCGGATAAAAATCTCACCTATCAACCGGAAATCGCCAAAATACTAAGTTTGCCAATTCAAGCCTAATTCTACACTGGACCTCCAAAATTACTTCCGATCACACTCCTAAGTCACATATCACCTCCCGGAGCTAACTGAACCATTGGAATTCACATCCGAGCCCTCTAACACATAAGTCAACTCTTTTAAATTCAAAGTTTCCAACTGTGACTATTCTTTCAAATTCATCCTCATTTTCCTGAAACTCGAAACCAACGATCCATATCAGTCATAATGCATAACACGGGGCAAGTCATGCCCGAGAATCGATGATAAAATGCAAAATCTCAAAATGACGTGTCGGGTCGTTACATCCTCCCCCACTTAAATACATTTTCGTCCTCGAACGTTCCCAGAGTTATTCTAGAAGCCAAGCAATAGCTGAATCACCTTACAATGCATATACCCGGGGGTGATCCCACGCCACCCTATCTCATATAGATCTGATAGCACAATATAAATAAATTTCACAATCCATCCTAGTTCATGAACTATAGAACCACATTTCCACTACCGAAATTATCCTCAAGACCAAAACCTTACACCTATACTCTGAATAAACTCGAACCAGCAGTAATAACCCATACCTCCAACGCCCGTAGCGATAACTTCTATTCATAATAGCTGTCTGCAATAACCGAATACTGGTAGAAGACCTCTTATCAGCTAAAATCTAATCCCAACACTGTCATATTCTGCCAATGATAAATGAAACGAGCAATAAACCACAACCATTCCTGAAGCCACTTCTCCTTTGGAAAAAAATACCATAGCACTTTCCGAGCCGAACCACAATATTATCCTGACATCATGATGAAATCGAATATATTCTCATTCATTAATGATCCCAACGATCTCCTCTAGTCCAACACACCACTCTGGTGACATGACACGTCAATATAGGCCTAAGCCACAGATTGCATAATACGCGCACTAATAAGCAACAGTCCGAACATACCCAAATCATGGAAATGACTCAAATAAAAGAGCTATACCGCAATCTCACCGGTACCACCACACACAATGCTGAGAACCCGTCATGTATCATAGAAACAGAGCACACAAATCTAACCCACAAGATCATTCCCCCACTTATACAAACACTGCTCCAAATGGAACACCTCAAGTCACTATGCTTGAAATCGACAACCATACGCAATTTGATATCTTGAACCAAAGCAAATCATCATACCCACGGTGAAACAAGTAACACATACCACGCCAACCCGATAGAATACAACCAATACGCCATTCACAAAGCAACACCCAATTACTCTTCCCCCTCGACTTCCACTATGAACCCCAATAGAACCACACCATATATGCCTATAACCACCAAATATTAACGTCTCGCAACACAGGAAACAACTCATATATCTCTCTAGATCACTGATAAGCTCAATAATGGTTGAATCAACCTATCCCTCAATAATACAATTCGGGCCAACCGAGCTGACTCAAGTTAGAACACACATCCACATTAGCCTGCCAACGAACTTCTTACCAAGGGAACCTAAAGCTGTTCCCTTTCACTCTATAACTCCTGCCGGTGCCATTCGACACGGTGCCCGGCACCAAATTAATACCGACATCCACAACCTCGCCCGGTGATATGCCCGGCCACAAGAAACACACCCGAAAAGTCCCTCAGCACCGAAACTGAATCGATATGAGGAGCCTCAATACTGACTCCCATCACAAGAGCCCTAATAAGGAAGACGAATTCTCCCCAACCATTTGCCGGGTCTTCGAAATATAACCACTCCAGAAGAACATAACTCAATGCACCTCGCAACTCAAACCGTTGCGTTTCCGGCATAGCCCATAACGTGATAATCCAGAATAATCCAACACTGAGGAGGCCAGTCTAAATCCCAATATCATATCCAAAATCTAACATCCCAAGCAAAGAAAGATCCACTCGAGCCTCCAAATCTCGATAGTCGCTAACAGTGCCGATACACACGATACACACGACCCACAACCACACTATAGCCTGAATATGAGAACTACAAATCTCCAACTCCATATAAAACACGAATCATCATACCTGATCCCAATTCCGCCGTCCGAACACATGCCACAACTTAATATTCAATAATTCCATGATACATACTCTAAAATCTCCCTGCCACCAAGCAAACCCGAACATCACCAGTCGGTCTAACACGAAAGTGCCGCAACACCTCCGAAGTACCATCACTTAATCACATTGCCCTTTTTCTGAAACATATACTCTCGTCAAATAACTTTCAAATAGCAGTACCATATTCCTCGATTATCTGAGGCTACCCGTTGCCTAAGTACTTTATGAACTCCCTTTCTGATCTGAACTGTATCTTATCTAATCAAGAACTTCCATCGATCCCATCTAGAAGAAAATCATTACACATCTCATGCCTCTCACATTCATAGAAAATGCACCTCTCCAACCACGGTAGCAATCATCAAGAACTCTCTCAATCCCATTTGCACAAGCTAAACTGCCATGACTGAATCCTTCTAACTAAATCACGCTAAGCAAATCGTCAACACCCATGAACATTGCTGCAAAAGCGCCTGTGCTAACTCATTACCTCGAACGCACACCAAGAGTTAATCATACCCTTACCATGCTGATCTGGTCCGCTATCAAGCTACTCCATCTATCAAATTTTCTTCTGATCCGTCTTCAACTCGATATTTCCCTTTGCTGTAGTACCACAATCTTTCAGCCCATGCTTACCACACGAGACCCCAAACATAAAACCACACTGTCTGAAACCCATAAGCCGCTGAATACTCTCCCAAATATTTCCAGAAACACTATGTCCCAGACTACCTTACTTAGAAGAACTTCCTGGGAATCTAACCCTGGTTCCTTTACTTTCCTGTTACAGATACTTAGGTCTCCATAATTAACATAGAATACCACCAGTCTTGACATCTTCTAATGATACTCAGTTTCTAACCATATATGCAACTTTAGAACACTCAATTGGTACACGCAGAATCTTGAACACTTTAGAACCATTCTTGCAAGTCATTCCCTTTTATTGAAACAGCGATTTACCTGACCCAACGAACCGAGACACTTGTGCCTCATTGGCACTCCGATACCGTTAAACGAAATCCTCATCCCAACACAACTAAGCAACTTCTTGCTCTATGCACCGAGCATTCTTTACCAATAGCAACTCTAAATATTCCGTGATTCTCATACCCCCTGAAGCATAATATAACCTTGTCAAATTTTTCCTTTACTCTATCCATAGCTAATTCACTCGGACGTCCCAAACTGGAACTAACATAGCACCTAACCGTGCAACCAACTACTCATAACAGGCTCCCCCACTTGGCTCGAAGCCATAGATCAAGATACACTCATTAACTCATAACACTTTCTCTGATGGTGCCACAATACTATAATGAGATTAAGCTCAAATCATTTATAAGTTGTGAAACACAGATCTTCTAACATGCACACAAGGATCATACCATGCTATAACACTCCGTAGGAGATAGCCCACCTGCTTTGCCTCAATGTAATATTTCTGTATGACTTCTGCCGTCATACATATTACACAGTCATATACTCTTCCTGAGTCTGAATTCAAACCGCAACATGCTATTTACTTCACTCACAAGTAGGAGACTTGAAAAGATTCTTCACGTGCCTATAACCCAGGACTACACGTCCAATCACAGTGGAAATCAAACGCTTAATAGTTCATCTATCATCCAGGAGATCTTCTTCGACACTTCCAAGTCATATAGAAATATCACGCAGTACCAACATACTCATCACGTAGCTATCCATCTTCCATTCCCACTATTAGGGATAGTATCGAACATATAAGTTCAAAACACTTGCTTATACAATCAGCACCTCGGTGCTCAAGCCATAGGCAAAGATCCGGCCTCAAGTCCTCTATACTAGCCCAACATCAACTCATAGAAACCACATCTCGCCCTTCGATCGGGGAATCACAAGCCATCAAGGCACAACTGATATCGAGCGCTCATGCACGCATGCGAACGCGTGGAAGGAATCTCAAGAGTTACTTTTCAAGCTGAATCAAGGATGCACGATAAGAATTCAAGAATGTGAAGTTTTCCTAAAGGTTATGCAGCCTCTCAAGGATAAATATAGACGTCTTCGTACCGATCCGCGAGACTCTACTAAACCAGCTCATTACTCGTGAGACTTAGTAACCTAGGCTCTGATACCATCATGTCACGACCCAAATCCTGAACCTGGTCGTGATGGCGCCTCTCGTGAAGACAAGGCCAGCCAATCAACCCAATTTATCCTTTTAAACGATTATTTATCATAACTATAGTACAATATGGTTTAATAATACCAAATAGCGGAGATATAGATAAAAAAATGCGGAAATCCAACCCAACACAACCCGACATCGGGGTGTCACTAGTCATGAGCTACTACAGAGTTCACTAAAGTACTACAAGTCCGGAGACAGGAAAACAGACTGAAAGTAACATGAACAACATAAAATAAGGGAGAAGATCCGGTGCCGTGGACACTAGCGGTCACCTGGCTCAACTACGATAACAAATCTTCAATCAGCTCAAAACCCGCTACCGGATGGTCAAGTACCTGCATCTGCACACGAGGTGCAGGGAGTAAAGTGAGTACTCTAACTGAGTGAGTAATAAAAGTAAATAACAACTGAGCGGTAAAAATCACTTATAACAGATCATCATGCTATAAAGAAGCAGTGAAAAACCCTTTGAGAAATCAGTGAAACTGTGAAGTTTTTAAAGAAAACATTTAAGCTCAGTTTACAGACTCTTTTAAAAATGCCATTTTTCAATAGTACGCAAATGAATGCAGTAGCAATAGTGCAAATGAGCACAGAACTCCGCCCCTTGGGCCCAACACTTAATGATCAGATAATACCAGAACCGCAGATAAATGTCTCCAGAAATATCACAAACAACAAATAATGAACAGATGCATGAATGCAATACAATGCATATGGTGGTACAATCCAGTACCCACTGCGGTGTGCAGCCCGAGCCACCTATATATGTTTAACGTCGACGGTGCTCACTGGGGGTGTGTACAAATTTTGGAGGGGCTCTTACAGCCCAAGCGCAATAACAAGACATCTCATGGCATCAAATCTAGGCCCTCAGCCTCATATCAATATCAGTATAATCAACTAGGCACTCGACCTCAATATCAATGTAACACCGCTGCGGCGCGAAGCCTGAGCCACCCATAATCAGTATAACACCACTGCGGCGTGCAGCCCGAGCCACCCATAAGCAATATAATACTGCTGCGGCGCGCAACCCGATCCATGCTCAGTCCAGAAAATCATCATAAGCCCCTTGGACATTTATATAACAGTAGTTCTCAGCCCGAAATATCATTTAAAATATCATTTGAGTTTTCAAAACTTAGAAGTATGGTTGTGTTTGCAAAAAAATATTTAAAATCTTGGACTGAGACCAAATGATATGCAAAAATATGCTAAAACAGTAATATCAATCCATGAAGGGTTCTACAGGTCGGCACAAGGCTCCAAACATGGAAAAAAGCCCAATGAATATCAATAAAATATATGTATCAATCACCAATGTAGTAGAAATATCACTCGGGATGGACCAAGTCACGATCCCTAATAGTAAACGACCCCACACTCGTCATAGAATGCGTGTCACGCCTTAATATAGCGTTACGATGTGAAATCCAGGGTCTCAAACCCTCAGGATATCATTTACAAGCATTACACACCTCGAACCGGTGAAATCTCTAGCTCACGACGCCTTTGCCCCTCAAATCGGCCTCCACACGCATCGAATCTATCAAAAATCAGAGCGAATACATCACAAATATGCTAAGGAAACATAACCCAAAAAAAAAGACTCGAAAAACAACAAAATTTACGAAATTTGCAAAACCCGAGCCCTGGGCCCACGTCTCGAAACTCAAAATTTTTTATATCATCGGGTTCCTTATCTCGCCACGAGTCTATACATACAAAAATGTCTTAAATCGGACCACCAATGGCCCCTCAAATCCCAAATTTAGAATTTCAATCTCAAGCCCTAATTTCTTATAATTTGGCTATATTTTCATGAATTTCAAGGATGATTTTACAATAAAATCATGTATTTATTTCATAGGACTTACCTCCAATCATTTCCCGTCAAAACCCCTTCAATTCCCATCCAAAAGCTCTCAATAATGACCAAAATGGTGAAAAAATGGGTTGGGTTCGCGGATGTAATGTTTTTAACATTCTGCCCAGATCACTGTAGCTAACTCTATGCGATCACATTAGAGCCCTGCGATCGCATAGAACAAAATTCTAGGGCACTGTAGCTAACCCTATGCGATTGCATTAGAGAAAAATTCCAGCTCCAAATTTAACCTTATGCGATCGCATAGAACAAATTTCCAGGGCCTCAAATTACTCTATGCGATCACAGCACTCCTTATGCGATCGCATAGCACAACCAAACAGCCCCCATAATTCCTTATATGCGATCGCATGAAACCCTCTGCGATCGCATAGAACAAAAGTTCTCTGCAATTTTTCTGGTGCATTTTTCAACTCCAAAATTCCCGTTAGCCATCCGAAATCACCCCGAGGCCCCCGGGACCTCAACCAAAAATACCAACACTTCTGACAACATCATACAAACTTATTCCAATCATCAAAACACCTCAAACAATGCCAAAACCATCAAATTACATCGAATTCATGACTAAGTTCTTCCACAACTTTCAAAACACACATTCGATCAAAAACCTATCCAAAACACGTCCGAATAACCTGAAATTTTGCACACATAACCCAAATCATCTAATGAAGTTATAACAACTCTCATAATTCCATTTCGACTCCCGGATAAAAATCTCACCTATCAACCGGAAATCGTCAAAATATTAACTTCGCGAATTCAAGCCTAATTCTACACCGGACCTCCAAAATTACTTCCGATCACACTCTTAAGTCACATATCACCTCTCGAAGCTAACCGAACCATCAAAATTCACATCCGATCCCTCTAACACATAAGTCAACTCTTGGCCAAATCTTTCAAATTTAAAGTTTCCAACTGTGACTATTCTTTCAAATTCATCCCGATTTTCCTGAAACTCGAAACCAATGATCCATATCAGTCATAATGCATAACAAGGGACAAGTCATGCCCGAGAACCAGCGATAAAATGCAAAATCTCAAAATGACGGGTCGGGTCGTTACAGGGTCATTTTAGGGTTGTGACCCAGACTTTTATTGTCCGTTTGTTGATGTACAAACCCTGTTATCCTTTATTTTCAATGAAATGCAATTCCCCTTTTCCATCGTTCATGATAATTTTATTTTTTCTTTTCTTTTCTTCTCTTTATAGTTCTTTTAATGCTGGTTTCAATGACATGACATGCATGAGAAATCTTCGGCCCAGTCTTATAAGTCAATCTATTTTGAAATAATAATTCAATAAATAAAGTATGATAATGAATCAGAATATGATGAGGATGAGGCCTTTGAAGAGATTAGTAAGGAACTAAATCATTTTGAAGAAAAACCCAAGCCTAACCTGAATGATACGTAAGCAATCAATTTAGGGGACCTAGATAATGTCAGAGAAACTAAGATAAGTGTCCATCTTGAACCACAAATCAGGGAAGAAATAATTAAAGCATTGATGGAATATAATGATATTTTTGCATGCTTGTATGATGACATGACAGGTTTGTGCACCGATTTGGTGATCCATAAATTGCTAATTGACCAGCGTTCCCTCCCGTCAAGCAGAAGTTTAGAAAGTTCAAAACTGACATGAGTGTAAAGGTTAAAGAATAAGTGACAAAGCAGCTTGATGCAAAAGTCATTCGAGTCATGCGGTATCCCACGTGGTTAGCCAATATTGTGCCTGTGCCAAAGAAACATGGTAAGACCAGAGTGTGTGTTGATTATCTTGACCTCAAAAAAGTAAGTCTAAAGGACAATTTTCCACTACCAAATATCCATATTTTGATTGATAATTGTGCCAAGCATGAGATTGGATCTTTTGTGGATTGCTATGCGGGGTATTATCAGATTTTAATGGATGAGGAAGATGCGAAAAAGACACCATTCATCACACCATAGAGAACTTATTGTTACCAGGTCATGCCATTTGGTTTGAAAAATGCTGGGGCACTTACATGAAGGCGATGGCCACCATATTCCATGACATGATATACAAGGAGATTGAGGTTTACGTAGATGATGTGATCATAAAGTCCAGGAGGCAGTCTGACCACGTCAGAAACTTAAGGAAGTTTTTCCAGAGGCTCCGCAGGTACAATCTTAAGCTCAACCCTGCAAAGCGCGCATTTGGTGTTCCATCTGGGAAATTATTGGGATTTATAGTCAATCGTCAAGGCATTGATTTGGACCCATCAAAGATCAATGCTATTCAAGAATTTCCACCTCCAAGGAAAAGACTGAGGTAATGAGTTTGCTCGGGCGACTAAACTATATCAGCAGGTTTATTGCTCAACTCACGACAACTTGTAAGCCCATCTTTAAGCTGATGAAGAGGGATGCTGTGGTTAAATAGACTGATGAGTGTTAGGAGGAATTTGATAAGATCAAGGGATACTTGTCAAACCCAACTGTGTTGGTCCCGCCGGAACCTGGGAGGCCTTTAATTCTTTATTTGACAATCTTGGACAATTCGTTTGGTTGTATATTGGGTCGATACATCACTGGCAGGAAGGAGAAAGCCACCTATTATCTCAGCAAGAAGTTCACATCTTATGAGGTTAAGTACACTCACCTTGAAAGGACATGTTGCGACCTGACTTGGGTGGCACAAAAGTTGAAGCACTATTTGTCATCCTACACTACTTACCTCATTTCTCTCCTGGATCCTTCAAAGTACATATTTCAGAAGCCCATGCCCACAGGAAGGCTGGAAAAGTGGCAAATCTTGCTCATAGAGTTTGACGTTATCTATGTGACTCAGACCACGATGAAATCCCAAGTATTGGCCTATTATTTGGCCGAGAACCCGGTCGATGAACAGTATGAACCATTGAGAACTTATTTTCTCGATAAAGAGGTGATGTATATTGATGAGGTGGAGCAGGTTGAAAAACCAGGTTGGAAACTTTTCTTTGATGGAGCCGCTAACATAAAAGGCATCGGGATAAGGGTCGTGCTTATTTATGAAACAGGACATCACTACCCTATTACGGCTCAACTTTATTTTTATTGTACCAACAACATGGCTAAGTACGAGGCATGCATTTTGAGTTTGAGGTTAGCTGTAGACATGGGTGTCCAGGAAGTCTTGGTCTTGGGAGACTCTGACCTTCTAGTGCACCAGATTCAAGGAGAATGTGAAACACGGTATTTAAAGCTCATGCCATATCGACAATGTTTGCATGATCTTTGTCAACGGTTTCGATCAGTAGAGTTCAGGCATATTCCAAGAATCCATAATAAGGTTGCCGATGCTTTGGCCACTTTGGCATCAATGTTGCATCACCCGGACAAAGCTTATGTCGACCCTCTGTATATTCAAGTTCGTGATCAGCATCCTATTGTAATGTGGTTGAGGAAGAAGTTGATGGCGAATCATGGTTCCATGACATCGGGGAGTACATCAAAATGGGAGTATATCCGATACAAGCCACTGGTGATCAAAAGAGAACAATTCAACATTTGGCTAGTGGATTTTTTTTTCAGCGGATGGATCTTGTACAAGAGAACTCCAGATCTCAGGTTGTTGAGGTGAATCGATGCTAATCAAGCCATGACTATCATGACCGAGGTGCATTTCGAAGTTTGCAGGCCGCATATGAGCGGGTATGTTCTGGCAAAGAAGATTCTCCGAGCAGGTTATTATTGGCTCACCATGGAGTGAGATTGCATCAGTGTTTGTGCAAGTGTCATCAATGTCACGTACACGGAGATTTGATTCATTCTCCGCCATCTGAATTACACACAATGTCCACACCACGACTCTTTGTTGCTTAGGGCATGGATTTCATCGGACCAATCGAGCCAACAACATCCAATGGGCACTGTAGACATGTGATTTTTGACCCTACCCAAGATTTTTCATATTTTAGCACGTAGATATTTAATTTAGGCCCAATATAGCTATTTTAACTAATTTTGACTCTTTTACTTTATTTTATTGCAAGAAAAAAATTACAAAAAATAATTTCATTATGTTTTGTAATTACTTTTAATCTTGAAAATACAAAAAAAAAACTTAATAGTTATTTTATTTAAGTATGACTAATTAATAAATGAGATCGTATTTTAATCTTGTTCGCGGGAAAGAATAAAACTTGGGCTCGAGTAACCCATTTTTAGGCTTAATTCTGTAGCCGCTTTGTCTTTTTGTTTGCATCCGTACGTCTTTTTGTTTGCATCCGTACTCATTTTTAAAAAAACTTTAGCTTCCCTTTATAACTGAGAAACTTTAGCTCTAGCTCTAGAGCTGGAGTTTTTATTTTATAACTGAAAAACTTCAGCTCTAAAGCTGAAGTTTTTATTTTATAACATGAAAACTTTAGCTCTAGAAGCTGAAGTTTTCGGGTTACTAAACAAAAACTTCAGCTCTAAAGCTGAAATTTTTATTTTATAACTGGCAAACTTTAGCTCTAGAGCTGAAGTTTCCCGGTTACTAAACAAAAACTTACAAAATAAAACTTTAGTTCTGGAGCTGAAGTTTTTATTTTATAACTGGCAAACTTTAGCTCTAGACCTCAGCTTCAGGCCCGACTACTAAAATGCTGAAATTTTGTGTAATTGCCTTTGCTACTTCAGCCCCGTGTGCTGAAGTTATGTGAAAAAGCGGGTACGCTTGCAAATTTTTTTTTTGCAAAGGGGACACAAGTTAAAATGTGACACAAAAAACGGGTATAGATGCAAATGCCCCAATTCTGAACATATCCCATAATTTTTAAACTCATAATTTCTAGGCCCATACCCCACACCTAATCCGTATCCATACTTAATCCCTAAACACCATAGACCCTAAAAACAAATCCGCCGCTGAACTTGGAGCTAGACCCCTGAAAAATCAGCCGCAAATCTTTCTTTTTCACAAAAATGGCAGTTTCATGCCCAAATTCCACTTTTTTTATTTTTTAACTTTCTTTTCTTTCCATTTAAAGACACAAACACATATACCGGAGGAGATTAAACAAAGGAAACGGAAGTTTAGCCATCAAATAGCTAAAAATAGCTTTAAACCCAACTGACTACAAAATGAAATACAGCCTTCCCCCTTTGACTTTTGGATTCATTTCCTTTCTCTCAAAATTCAAACTCACACATATAAATACTACATTACTCATAACAAAAGGGGAGGGCACATTGAGTTTTGGCGAAAGTTCGAGGTCGACAATGCATGTCTTTCTGTCGAGGTCTCTATCGCGATTCCATCTTTGGAGCAAATCATCAGTTAAAAAATCAAAAGTGAAAGTTTAATATTAAGGTTCTTTCCTTTCTCTGTTTATCAATTATTATATGGGTTCTACTTTGTTCTTGCTTCAAAATATTTTTCCCCGGACATGTCTCCTCTCATTTAAATTTGCTTATATTTTGTTTGCATTAATCTGGTGTCAGTTTTTTTTTAATCTTTCTTTTATAAAAAAATGGCACTATTTAGTTTATTGTGTTAATACATTAGAGGGGTGTCTTTAATAAATATTAAGCAGTAGTAATTTGAGGCCAATTTTTGTCAAAATTACTGATTTGAATTATGAACTTATCATCTATGTTATTAATTTAAAAGCATTTAAAAATTCCACGTTGGAATTAGGATGTTAAATAGGTTAACTTTTTATCGGGATCTTGTGTAAATATTTATTTCCTTAATTGATGTTTTATTGCTTTGTTTCTATTTTTTCTAATTCCTTATTTTATGAGTTAATATTATTTTAATTTATTTGGCCAAAGTTGAATATTATCCTTTAGGCATAGGAACTGTAAGAAGAAGAAGAAGAAGGGGCTAGGGGGTTCATTCAGTTAAATTGGGAAGAATTGGGTTTGCTGGCCTTTCGAAATAGTTGGAAATGAGTTTTCCTTCATGTGTTGGATCGTGGGAGGCGACATCAAAAAATTGGATCTGGGCCAAATAATAAGCTTGTCCAAATATCGATAATGCTACAAGCTAGCAAGCCTTTCCATGAATAATTAACTTCATTTTTCCATAATATTATTCATATCTCATCACCTTACAATGATCTCAAAATTAGCTTAAGAAAAAACAATATTTTTGAACAATTGCTAGTATGCTTTAGGTGCAACTTAATCTATCATTGTGATTATGTATACGTTCGCATATCATATTGCAAATTTAATTCTAAAAATGAGTCGAGGGATGCGTTCCCGCAACTTCAACAACGCTTTCCTTAATAAAATAAATAAGGCATTATTAATTGTGGACACGTTTGCGTGACATGATTTTTGACGCGCCAAAAGAAAAGAGTATACGTACGCATAACTCAATTCTTTAAATACAAATAAATCTTGTTTTTAAAAGCGGTAGAAAGATAATGCACAAAGGTCCTAAAAATGAGTAGTTAAATAATTTAAGCCAAGTAATAATCATTAAGCGACCCTGCTAGAACCACGGAACCCAGGAATTCCTAACACCTTCTCCCGGGTAAACAAAATTCCTTATCTAGAATTTCTGGATCGTTGACTCTTTAAAAATAAAACTTCCTCGATTTGGGATTTAGAATAAACCCGTGACTTGGGACACCATAATTTATTCCAAGTGGCGATTATGATAAATAAATAATCTCATTTTGAATAATGTCACTTCAATTGGAAAAACTCCCTTATACTACCCACTCGGGGTGTGTGTAAAAAGGAGGTGTGTCAACTTTGGCTATAACAAGAACCCAGAGCTTCTGGCTCAGGGTTCAAGAATTCAAGCTTGTTAATGCGATTTTATTTGGCTTTATTGTTGATATTACTGTATTTTGTGGACTTAATGTGCTAATTGTCATTTACCGCTTTGATATTACTTGAGTTGTATTTAAATGTCTTGTTACGCCACCCTTCTGAGTCTTCTGAAAATGGTGCACACGTTTGCGTGGCCCGCTTTTTCTGTAGAAATTATACCAAAAAGATCGAGGCTGGGCTAGCAACAAGGCTGGGTAGACTTTAGTGCCCCCGGTACGTTGCCCCCTCTTCGGCCCCAGTTGTCTGCTCGGGTAACCCAAGTCTAGAAAACAAATCCCAGGTTTTAAAACTAGAATAACACAATCTCATTCTGGATCCCTAGTAGGAACGATTATTTCCATCATATGCATTTGACCTTGGGGACTCAACACATGGGTTGGGTCCGTTTAGGACAGGTGTACACAAATTAAAAAGACCATCTTGATGCATCTTACGTGCTACTTGCGCATCTGTTTGTTTCAGCTTACATGTTGACCGACTTCTAGAATAAAGAAAAAAAATCAAAAAAAAAAGAAGAGTGAGAGGTAGGTATTTAAAAAATTCTGAAATTCTGCCGAAATTCTGAAAAAAGAAAAGTCATTTTAAAATGAGCAAAAAATAAAAATAAAAAAATCAAGTGCCATGTTTCCCGTGTTCCGTCAAAATTGACCGAACTATACGGGTCTGTTTCTTACCGAATGTGAGATACGTAGGCAAACCTCATCGGTTCGGACCCCTATTTCCAAAAAAACTCTAAAAATATTTTCCTTTAGTTCCTTCTTTAAAAATCTTTCCTTAGAAAATTCAAAAAAAAAAAGAAGGTAAAAGTAGTTAAAAAAAACTAAAAAAAAATAATTTCCTTCTTTCTAATGTCCTTCATGTGAAAAAAGAAAAATCAATAAAAATTAAGGTCCAAAATACGGGCATCCTTCATTCTGAAGTATTTTTTTTCCAAAACAAATCGGAAATAAAAATTCAAAAAAATATTCTTTTCTTCTTTAGAAGTCTTTCTTTTGTAAATATGCATAAAAAATTGAGAAATAAAAGTCCAAAAATATTTGCGTTTTTCTTTAGAAGTGCCTTTTGTAAATAAATAAAAAGCTCAGAAATTCAAAATATTTTTCTTAAAAGTCCCTCTTTTGAAAATTAAGAGGCAACATTCAAAATCAATTTTTTTTTTCTTCTTTAGAAAAAGAGAAAACAAATGAAAATTTCAACAAAAATACTTTCTTTTGCTTTTAAAATTCCCAAAGTTAAAATCAAAAGCAAATGAATTTTTAGAAGTCTTTCTTTCAAAAGTAAAACAAAAGTCAAAATCAAAAAAATATTTCCTTTCTTCTTTTAAAGCATGTCTTTCAAAAAAAAGGGTTAGCTTATTTGCTCTATTCTTGATCTTCGCGAACTATGCTAGATCCGATTCATATTCTCACATGATACACAGGCAACCCACATCAGATTTGATCAACCATTGAAAAGAAAAATGAAAAAAAAGAGGTGAGAAAATGAAAAAAATAATGTTAACAATAAGGACTGACTGAGTCCATTCTAACATGTTTTTATTTTGAATTGTGAAGAAAGTTGAGTTGGTCAGTTTGTGGTAAGAGGACAACACAATATACAAGGAAAAATGATAACTGACATCAAAGCTGTTACAAGTGCTCAAGAGACTCAGGGTCAGAGGGTTCGATAAAAGTCTATTGTGTTTGAGAAAAATAGAATACTGAAATAGCAAAGGACCAAAATGTGTCAAGCTTGGGCCAATGGTCAAGGACAGCCTTGTCATGAGTCACAATTTGCTACACAGCACAAGTAGTACCCCTCTCCTGAGTGCCACTCGTACTTGTTTGATCTTCCTGCAAACATTGAGAAGCCTGCCCGAACGATGGCACAGGAAGAAATGACCCATAGAGTGAAAATCTTAGAACAACAGTTGAAAAACATGCAAAGGTTGGCAGGTCAAAAGAGTGTTGCCTTCAAAGATCTATGTATATTCCTCGATGTCCACTTGCCGCATGGTTTCAAGACTCCCAAATTTGAAAAGTATGATGGACGTGGAGACCCATAGCCCACCTGAAAAGGTATTGCAATCAACTGAGAGGTGCGGAAAGAAATGAAGAATTACTGATGGCTTATTTTGGGGAAAGCCTTACGAGAGTAGCCTCCGAATGGTTTATGGATCAAGACACGTCTCGCTGGTATGTCTAGGATGACATGGCACATGATTTTGTCAAACAGTTCCAATACAATATTGACATTTCCCCAAACCGCAATTCCCTTTCAAACTTGAAGAAGAAACCAATTGAAAGTTTCAGGGAATATACCATTGAATAGAGAGAACAAGCAGCTAGAGTTAAGCCACCCATGGATGACCACGAGCTAATCACTGTCTTTCTTCAGGCTCAAGAGCCAAATTATTTTCGAAACATGATATCCGCTGTGGATAAATCCTTCTCAGAAGCAATCAAAATGGGGGAAATGATTGAGAATGGTCTTAAGACAGGTAGAATTATAAGTCAAGTGGTTCTCAAAGCCGCAACTCAGGTTGTCCAGATTGAATCTGATAATTTTGGTGACACGAATGAGAAGGTTGAAGAAATCATGATGACATCAGGGTCGAGAAGAGGTCCCAGGAGAACATCTTGAAGGTATAAACAACTTCCTTAGGTTTCCCATGACTCCCCTGGGCATTACTATCCACCTCAGAACACACAATACTCTGTTGCTCCCCCTGAGTATGTTGGAAACGCCACCAAAACACCCCAGAAGGCAAGCATGAGCACCACAAAACCTTCTCCAGCCTCCACAAAATTTTCAAGTGCCCTATTACCCACATCCAGGCCAAAGGTATAAAGGGGAACAAAGGCTGAAAGATAATTTTACACCAATAAGAGTGTCCTATGCAAGCTTGTTTAAGAAATTAAAGCAGTATGACATGATTGCAACCATTCCTCCAAATAATGTGGACCCCCGTGCAAGAAGATTTGACCTTTATAACATGTTTGAATACCATTTTAATACCCAGGGGTACAATATTGAAAGATGTCGAGATTTGAAAAGAGCACTAGAAAGAATGATCTAGGAAAACCTGTTTGTGATCCAAGACAATGACACCCAGAATATCGTGCAGAATCCTTTACCTGCACATGATAATGCACACTTTCTGGGAATGATGCCTGGTGTCACACCTCCTTTCGGCTCCACCGCTCCCCGCGAAGGGCGTGGCAGAAGGAGTTTTTTTCCAATTGAAGGACA
>MU787043.1:24613-42169 GCA_026770625.1 Nicotiana glauca
ACACTAGTGGTAGCGGTGACAATCCTTTTTTGTTTTGTTTTGGGTAGTAGTATTTTATGTGTTTACAGGGAATTTATCGAAGTTATTGGAGACAAGTTGGGCGCACGAGCACTAGCAAAAGAGAGCAACCTGGACGAGCATCCCCAACGGGTGGTGGGAAGCGGTGCGTGAGTTCATAACTACATCGAGTACAATAAATCAACACAAGTTTGGTTCCTGGGAGTTGGTACCTCCCGTTCTACTGTCTCCCTTTTGGTGTTAGCTAAATTGATGTGACCTTAGTTCACAATAGTTCAATTCAACTAGTGTACTTATAGTTACTTGTTTCCTTCTAGTTTGATTCGTGGTCCGTTGTGCACTAGTGAGTCTTCTTTAGATTTGCCGTAGGTGTAGTGGCTACTGTATGGGATGATAGATTAAGGGCATGTCCTCGGGTGGGGCAGAGTGTGGGGTGGGGGTCAGGGTGTGGGACGGGATGCAGGGGAGCTAGAGGGGGCAAGGGACCCGATAGGTTGAGAATCGGGTCATGGAACATAGGTTCGCTAACGAGTAAGTCTATAGAGTTGGCGAAGATACTTAAGAAGAGGAAGATTAATATAGCGTGTGTCCAGGAGATAAGGTGGGTTGGGTCGAGGGCGAAAAACGTGGATGGCTATAAGTTATGGTACTTTAGAGTCCTGAAGGGTAAGAATGGAGTGGGTATCCTGGTAGATAGCCACCTTAGAGAGTCGGTGGTAGAGGTTAGACGGGTGAATGATAGACTAATGAATATTAAATTGGTTGTGGGTGAGTGTACTGTAAATGTTGTTAGCGCGTACGCGCCCAAGTAGGCTTGGATGAGGAGATTAAAAGGCGCTTTTGGGAGGGGGTGGATGACATCGTTCATAATATTCCGCCTTCCGAAAAGTTATTCAAAGGAGGAAATTTCAATGGTCATATTGGGTCGTCTGCAGGTGGTTATAATGAGGTGCATGGCGGCTTTGGTTTCGGGGAGCGGAACGGAGGGGGCACTTCGCTGTTGGACTTTGCCAAGGCATTCGATCTAGTGATTGCGAACTCAAGATTTCTGAAGCGGGAGGAGCATTTGGTTACTTACAAGATTTCTCAAGTCGTTTGTACAATTTCACTGGCAAAGGTGACATGGACCCAAACATGGATCAAAACTACATAGGTCGTTTGAAGATCAAATGCAAGCCAGGAGATGTGACCACCATCGTCGAAATGGACCCTGGAAGTTTCAAGAGTTTTGACACTGATTATTACACCATGGTTAGCACTGAATTTTGTTATGTAAAAACAGAAAAACAATATTTTGGTTTTTTAACAAAATATTTTTATTTTTTAAAAACTAAAAAAATTATTTTCAATAAAATATTTTCATTTTTGAAAAATATATATTTTTATTTTTTCAGTTTCTAAAAGAATTTTGTTTTGTAAAAACTGGAAAATCAAATTTTGTAAAAACAGAAAAAAATATTTTTTGTTTTTTAACAAAATATTTTCGTTTATTAAAAATTAAAATTTTAAAAAATACTGGAAAAAAATGAAAATAGGGGTCGGTTTGCGGGTTTTTTAAAAAACGGGTCGGGTAAAAAAAGAAAATGAGTCATTTTAATCTGGTGTTGCCACGTGGAACTCCATTCAAAATAGGGGTATTTTTATTTCAAAGTATGACAGTAGGGGTATAGATAACCCAATTGTATGACGGTAGGGGTATAGATAGCCCAATAGTATAACGAGAGGTACATGTAAATAATATTTGAAAGGGTATATTTAGTCTTTTTCCGTATAATATATAACTATATTACAGGACCTTCCACCAGGGTTGTTCGCATCTGATGCAGCTCTTCTCACTAATAGTGAAACAAAAGGTTATGTTTTGTCTCAATTAAATCCCTGCGGATCCACTTTCTTTAAGGATTTTGGAGAATCAATGATACAGATGGGCAAAATTGGAGTCCTTACTGGTAAAGCAGGTGAAATCAGAAAACATTGTGCCTTCCGAAACTAAGAGAAACTTTGATAAGCTATTTTCCTTGCCAAATTTTAATCAATTTGCTATTTTTATGTTTAATAATGGGATCTCTTTTGTGGATATTCTTTTCTTTTCTGATTAGTTTGTGGAACGTGATTTTATGGTGGTAAACCTTCATTGTATTGTAAGTTTGTAATTCAGTTGGTTAAGCATGTACGTAATTAATAAAATTGTTTGTTTTGCTTTTACTAGCATGTATGATTCATAGAATGTCTTTTTGTATTACTTTTTTCAAATATGAGCGGATAAGCTTTATGTCACAATCCTGTTTTTCTACCCTCGGGAGTCGTGATGTCATCTATCTACTCGTAAAAGCTAGGCAAGCCGAGTGTTACAGATTTTATTACCCTTTTTCCTTAAGGCTAGGACAAGGCTACAAAATAAATCTGTGCAGTTAAATCATATACAACAAATAATAATAATAGAAACTAGTAGTTAAAGATGGGAAGGAGAAATATGTTGCGGGGAATAATAAGGGCTAACAGAATCTGAGTAGAGAAGCATAAGGAACACCAAAATTTCATATCAGCAAGAATAAAGAAATCAATAACAAGTGCACGGCATCACCCTTCGTGCTTTTACTCTCATTATCACAATAAGAATCAATAGATTCGGCATGGCATCACCCTTCGTGCTTTTACCTCACGTAATCATGGCACGACATTATCCTTCGTGCATTTTCACTCATATCCTGGCACGGCATCACCCTTCGTGCATTTACATTTACGATATCGGCACAACATCACCCTCGTGCATTAACACTCACAATATCACACACGGCATCACCCTTCGTGCGTTACACTCTTCCT
This sequence comes from Nicotiana glauca, assembly GCA_026770625.1. Lineage (NCBI taxonomy): Eukaryota > Viridiplantae > Streptophyta > Magnoliopsida > Solanales > Solanaceae > Nicotiana > Nicotiana glauca. The sequence goes on from MU787043.1 coordinate 27,458, forward strand.
CACCCAAGCAACAATCACAAAGCAATTCGAGCAAGGGAATCAATAAAATCACATAGGAATCCCGGCAAGGGAAAAGTAGTATAATAATAACATTCCGGCAAGGGAATCAACAGTATATCTCATCTCGTTTTCACAATCGATTCACAACATAAATCTTCAACTTGAGCCAATGATGAACTATAGTCAGTTACCAAGAATACTTTCATATGCCTTGTTCAACATTGATAATCATCATATTAAGCATGGACAATACATGACGGAGTCACAACAATCATAGTATAAGACCTACGGGCATGCTTGACACCAACGTATAGATACTCGTCACCATACCTATACGTAGTACCCAACACTTAACACATAGCAAATAAGACCATGACTCCTATTCCCTCAAGCTAAGGTTAGACCAAACACTTACCTCAATGCCACGAACACAATCAAGCCTCAACTACCACTTTACCTCTTGATTCCACTTCCAATTCGCTTGTATCTAGTCACAATTTACTTAATAACATTAATAAGTGCTAAATAAACCAATTCTAATGCATGAAAATAGGTTTTCTAATAATTTCTCCAAAAAGTCAAAAATTGACCCCCGGCCCGCTTGGTCAAAACTCGAAGTTCGAACCAAAACCCGATCACCGATTCACTCACGAAATCAAATATATAATTTATTTTGAAATCAGACCTCAAATCGATGTCCAAATCCCCAAAATTTAAAAATCCTATGTTCTACCCAAAAACACACAATTTTCCCATAAAAACCCGTGATTTTGAAATGAAATCATGCAATAAGATGTTATAGATTGAAAAAAATAAGTTAGAAATTACTTACTAATGATTTGGAGAAGAATCTTTCTTTGGAAAATCGCCCAAGAGAGTTTAGGTGAAAGAGTTTGAAAAATGGGTGAACTCCCGTCAAAATCTCATTTAGCATATCTCAGAGTCGCAATTGCTGCCCCTTTGGAATCCTGTCAGCTTCGCATTTGCGAAGAAATAGTCGCATTTGCGACCCTGCACATTTCGCATTTGCAACCAAAATTTCGCATTTGCAAGCATGGCCTGTCCAGGCTTAGTTCGCAATTGTGACGCCTGGGTCACATTTCCCAAGCATAGGAACCTCGCATTTGCGAAGCCTGATCTTGCAATAGCGAGATCAGAGGCATGTTACACAGCTGCAATATACCAACAATTTTTCTAAGTCCAATTTCACTCTGTGGCCTATCCAAAACTTATCTGAGCCCTCAAAACTCCAAACCGATCATGCACGCAAGTCTAAAAATATCATATGGACTTTCTTGTGCGATCAAATCATTAAAATAACATCAAAAACTATAAATTAAACCTCAAATTCATATAATCACTCAAGAACATTGAAATTTCTATTTTCTCAATTTTAGGTCCGTTTTATACCAAACGAACTCCGATTCTTACCAAATTCTACATATTCAACCAAATTATAATTTTAAACTTGTACCGGGCTCCAGAACCAAGATACGGGCCCGATACCATCAAGAAATTGCATGAATTCACTTTTAAAAGCCTTTATATTTTCCAGCAAATAATTTTCTTTAAAAATTCTTTCTTCGGGCTTGGGACCTCGGAATTCAATTCTGGGAATATGCCCAAGTCCCATATTTTACTACGAATCCTACGAGAATATCAGATCATGATTCCAGGTCCGTTTACCAAGAATGTTGACCATAGTAAACTTTAATCCATTTTAAAGGTCAATTTCCCTATTTTACATAGATTTCACAATAAAGCTTTCCGGAACTGCACCAGGATAGCGCATGCAAATCGAGGTGAGACAAAAGAGGTTTTTAAGGCCTCGAAATACAAAATTTATTCTCCACCTCTAAAATAATTGTTCGTCCTTGAACGGACATAAGAAAAGTACCTAAGTCGAAGAAAAGATGGGGATATCGGCTCCCCATATCGGACTCGGACTCTAGGTCGCTGCCTCAATAGGCTGACCATTCTATTGAACACGAACTGAAGGAAAACTCTTCGATTTCAAATGACGAACCTGCCGGTCTTGAATAGCTTCCAGCTCCTCCTCATAGGACAATTCCTTGTCCAACTACATAGTGCTGAAGTCTAACACGTGGGATGGATCGTTGTGATACTTCCGAAGCATGGACACATGAAACACTAGATGCACAGATGATAAACTCGGTGGAAACACAAGTAAGTAATCCACCTCTCCCACTCGATGAAGAATCTCAAAAGGACCAATGAATCTAGGGCTTAGCTTGCCCTTTTTCCAAAATCTCATTATGCCCTTCATAGGTGACACCCGAAGCAACAGCCGCTCGCCGACCATGAATGTCACATCATGAACCTTATGGCCGGCATAACTCTTTCTCTTGGACTGAGCTGTACGAAGTCTATCCTGAAGGATTTTAACCTTGTTCAAGGCATCCTATACTACATCCGTACCCAACAACCGAGCCTTTCCCGGCTCAAACCATCCAACCGACGACCGATCCTACCATATAATACCTCATAGGGAGCCACTTGGATGCTCGACTGATAGTTGTTGTTGTAGGCAAACTCCGCCAATGGCACGAACTGATCCCACGAGCCTCCAAAGTCAAAACACAAGGTCGAATCATATCCTCCAAAATCTAAATAGTACGCTCGGACTGCCTGTCCGTCAAAGGATGAAATGTTGTGCTCAACTCAACCCGTGTACGCAAGTCACGCTGAACCGCCCTCCAGAAATGTGAGCTAAACTGCGTACCTCGGTCAAAAATGATAGACATGAGCACACCATGAACAAGAACAATCTCCCGGATATAGATCTCTGCCAACCACTCAAAATAATAGTAAACTGCCACAGGAATAAAATGCGCTGACTTGGTCAGCCTATCTACAATAACCCACACTGCGTCGAACTTCCTCTGATTCCTTAGGAGTCCAACAACGAAGTCCATAGTGATACGCTCCCACTTCCACTCTAGAATCTCAATCCTCTAAAACAGACCACCAAGTCTCTAATGCTCGTACGTTGCCTGCTGACAATTCAAACACCGAGCCACATGTGCAAAAATATCCTTCTTCATCCTCCTCCACCAGTATTGCTGCCGCAAATCTTGATACATCTTAGTGGTGCCCGGATGAATAGATTACCGGGAACTATGGGCCTCCTCTAGAATCAACTCTCGAAGTCCATCCATATTAGGAACACAAACTCGACTCTGCATCCTCAAAACTTCATCATCTCCTACTTTAACTTGCTTGGCACCACCATGCCGCATTGTGTCCCTAATGACACACAAATGAGGATCATCCTACTACCGATCTCTGATACGCTCGAATAATGAAGAACGAGCGACTGTACAAGATAACACACGACTGGGCTCAAAAACATCCAACCTCATAAACTGATTGGCTAAAGCATGAACATCCAGAGCAAGCGGTCTCTCACTGGCCGAAATATATGCAAGACTGCCCATGCTGACTGACTTTTTACTTAAAGCATCGACCACTACACTGGCCTTCTCTTGATGATATAAGATGGTAATATCATAGTCTTTAAATAGCTCCAGCCACCTTCTCTGCCTCGAATTTAGCTCCTTCTACTTGAACAAGTATTGCAGACTCTTATGATCCATGAATACCTAGCATGACATGCCATATAAATAGTGCCTCCAAATCTTCAGCGCATGAACAATGGCTGCTAACTCCAAATCATGAACTGGATAATTCTTCTCATGAATTTTCAACTGTCGTGAAGCATAAGCAATGACCTTGACATCCTACATCAACAGCGCACCATGTCCAATACGAGATGTATCACAATACACTATATATGACCCTGAACCTGTGGGCAAAACCCATATCGGTGCCGTAGTCAAAGTTGTCTTGAGCTTCTGAAAGCTCGCCTCGCACTCGTTCGACCACCTGAACTGGGAAGCCTTCTGGGTCAACCTGGTTATCGGGGCTACAATAGATGAAAACCCCTCCACAAACCAACAGTAATAGCTTACCAAACCCAAGAAACTCCGAATCTCTGTAGCTGATACGGGCCTAGGCTAGTATTTGACTGCCTCTATCTTCTTCGGATCCACCTGAATAACCTCTGCTGATACAACGTGAACCAAGAAAGCAAATCATCCCAAACAAAACTCACACTTTGAAAACTTGGCATACAACTGACTATCTCTCAAGGTCTAAAGAACAACTCTCAGATGCTGCTCATGCTCATCCCGGCTATGAGAATAGATTAAAATATAATCAATGAAGACTGTCATGAATGAATCCAAGTAAGGCTTGAGCACTCGGTTCATCAAATCCATGAAAGCTGCTGGGGCATTTGTCAACCGTATGACATCACCAAGAACTCATAATGCTCGTACCGAGTGCAGAAAGCTGTCATAGGGACATCAGATGCCCTAATCCTCAACTGATGATAGCCAGATCTCAAATCAATATTCGAAAATACATTGGCTCCCTGAAGTTGATCAAACAATTCATCAATCATCGGCAATGGATACTTGTTCATATTGTGACCTTGTTCAACTGCCGATAATTTATACACATCCTCATCGATCCGTCCTTCTTCTTAACAAACAATATCGGCGCACCCCAAGATGAGACACTAGGTCTAATAAAGCCTTTATCAAGCAGGTCTTGCAACTCCTCCTTCATTTCTTTCAACTCTGGCAGAGCCATGCGATATGGCGGGATAGAAATGGGCTGAGTGCCCAGAGCCAAATCAATACAAAAGTCAATATCCATGTCAGGTGGCATACCCAGCAGGTCTGAAGGGAATACCTCAGGAAACTCACGAACACCAGGCACAAAATCCATAGGAGGAACCTCACCACTAGAATCACGAACATACGCCATATAGGCCAAACATCCTTTATAAACCATACACCAAGCCTTCATATATGAGATAACCCTGCTAGTAGAATGACTAGGAGTCCCTCTCCACTCCAAACGAGGCAATTCTGGCAAGGCTAAGGTCACAGTCTTGGCATGACAGTCCAAGATAGCGTGGTCAGGTGATAACTAGTCCATCCCCAATATAATATCAAAATCAACCATATCCAAAAGTAACAGATCTACTCGGGTCTCAAGACCCCCAATCACAACTATACATGAATAAAAGACATGATTTACCATAATAAAATCACCCACCGGTGTAGACACATATACAAAAGAACTCAAGGAATCACTAGGCATGACCAAATACGATGGAAAATAAAATGACCCATAAGAGTATGTAGATCCTGGATAAAATAGACCTGAAGCTTCCAGAACAGTACTTGTGATAACTGCATCGGAGGCCTCAGCCTCAGGCCTGGCTGGAAGAGCATAACATCGGGGATGGGCCCCACCACTCTGAACTACATCTCTAGGATGGCCTCTTGCTTGCTGGCCTCCACCTCTAGCGGCCTGACCTCTAGCTTTAATATTTCTACCTCCACCTCTAGCACCTCTACCTCCACTTCTAGCTGGCTGAGCGGGCGGTGGAACACTCGGCACCTGAACCATGGCACGGTAACCCTGATGATGAGAGCTGCTCGGTGCTCTAGGGAAAAATCTAGCAATATGCCTCATGTCGCCACAAGTATAACAAGCCCTAGGCTGCTGGGACTGACGACCCTGAAAACTCTGGAGCAGAGGTGCATTGATAGGAGTTGGTGATTCACTATAGGGCAGCTTATTAGAATACTGCATATGAGAACCACGACCACCTGGAACACCGTGAGAAGCCTGTAGTGCTGAGTGAAATGTTCTGGAAGAATGGCCTCTACCAAAAGAATCCATGCATCCAGACGAGGCGCCGCTGAATCTGCCCAAATAAAAAGGCCTCCTGTCAGACCCCTGACCACTCCACTGTGATAGAACCATCTCAACTCTCCTGGCCACATTGGCCACATCCTGAAAAGAAATCTCGCTCCCTATCTCTTTAGCCATCTGCAATTGAAAAGGGTGAATGAGTCCCTCAATGAACCTCCTCACTCTCTCTCTCTCAGTGGAAAGTATAAGAAGAGCATGACGAGCCAAGTCAATAAATCTGGTCTCATACTGAGTGACAGTCATAGAACCCTATTGGAGACGCTCAAACTACCTCCGATAGTTCTCCCTTTGAGTGATAGGAAGAAACTTCTCTAGAAATAGCTGAGAGAACTTATCCCAATTCAAAGCCGGTTACCCAGCTAGTCTAGCAAAATAATAATCTCTCCACCAAGTCTTGGCGGATCCAGACAAACAAAAAGCAGTAAAAGTCGACCTCGTTAGTCTCTACTATCCCCATGTTCTGTAGAACCTCATGACAGTTGTCAAAATAGTCCTGGGGATCCTCAGTAGATGTAGTGAAGAGCTTGGTGAACCTGTCCAACTTCCTCAAAGCATCAGCAGACATAGCTGCTCCATCACCGGTCTAAGCCACAACTCTGGGCTGAACTACCCTAACTGGCTGAGCTACTGGAGTCTAAAGCTGGGGAGTCAACTGCTCTGGAGTGCGAGTAGCGGGAGTCTGTACTCCTCCCCCAGCCTGAGAGATGACTGGTGCTACAGTAAGTAAGCCTGCTTGGGCGACACTCTCCATAAGGCCCACTAGACAGACCAGAGTATCCTGAAGTATCGGAGTGGCGATGAAGCCTTCTGGGCCTGAGCTGGTCCTGCTAGAACTGGCTAGGCTGGCACCTCGTCGTCAAACTCAACCTAAGGCTCCGCCGCTGGTGCTGCTGCTCGAGCTCTGGGATGAGCTCTACCTCTGCCTCAGGCCCTAGCACGGCCTCGGCCTCTGCCCCTCGTAGGAGTTGCTACTCGGGGCTCGGGCTGCTGGTCAGCTGAAGAAGCGGTAAGTGATCTCACCATCTGCAAAAGAACAAAGTGGAAGTTCAATTAGCATTGAGAAATCAAGTCGCACGATAGGGGAAAAATAGATGTGAAGTTTTTCCTAAACTCCATAGCCTCTGGGATAAAGAAAGTCGACTCCATGCCAATCCCTCAGACTCTACTAAGCTTGTCCATGAATTGTGAGACCTAAGCAACCAAGAGCTCTGATACCAACTTGTCATGACCCGATTTTCCCACCCTCGGGAGTCTTGATGGCGCCTGCTCGTGAAAGCTAGGCAAGCCGAGTATTAAAAATTTTACTAACTTTTTCCTCAACCTTTTAACAAATCCAAATTTAACATGTGATCAATAGCGGAATAACCATAATAGCATTACCGTTCGTTCTTTTACTCTCGTTCTCACCATAAGAATCAATAGATTTGGCATGGCATCACCCTTCGTACTTTTACCTCACATAATCATGGCACGACATTATCCTTCGTGCATTATCACTCATATCTTGGCACGACATCACCCTTCGTGCATTAACACTCACAATATCACGCACGACATCACCCTTCGTGCTTTACACTCTTCCTCACCCAAACAACAATCACAAAGCAATTCGGGCAAGGGAATAAATAAAATCACAAAAGAATCCCGGCAAGGGAACAATAGTATTACAATAACCTCCCGGCATGGGCAACAATATCATAAGCAATAACATCCCGGCTAAGGAATCAACAATATATCTCATCTCATTTCCACAATCGCTTCACAGCATAAATCTTCAACTAGAGCCAATGCTCAACTATAGTCAAGTACCAAGAATACTTTTATAAGCCTTTTTCAGCATTGATAATCATCATATTAAGCATGGACAATACATAACGGAGCAATCATAGTATAAGACCTGCAGGCATGCTTGACAACAACGTATAGATACTCGTCACCACACCTATACGTCATACTCAACACTTAACACATAGCAAATAAGACCACGACTCCTATTTCCTCAAGCTAAGGTTAGACCAAACACTTACCTCAATGACACAAACACAATCAATCCTCAACTACCGCTTTACCTCTCGATTCCACATTCAATTCGCTTGTATCTAGACGCAATTTACTTATTAACATTAATAAATGCTAAATAAACCAATTCTAATGCATGAAAATAGGTTTTCTAATAATTTCCACAAAAAGTCAAAAATTGACCTTGGCCCGCATGGTCAAAACCCGAAGTTCGAACCAAAACCCGATCACCCATTCACCCACGAACTCAAATATATAATTTTTTTTTGAAATCAGACCTCAAATCGAAGTCCAAATCCCCATATTTTGAAAATCCTATGTGCTACCCAAAAATACCTAATTTCCCTATGAAAACCCTTGATTTTAAAATGAAATCATGCAATAAGATGTTATAGATTGAAGAAAGTAAGTTAGAAATTATTTACTAATGATTTGGAGAAGAATATTTCTGTGGAAAATCGCCCAAGAGAGTTTAGGGTTTGAAAGAGTTTGAAAAATGGGTGAAATCCCGTCAAAATCTCATTTAGTAGGTCTCAGATGTCACAATTGCGACCAGGTTTTGCAATTGCGAACCCCTTTGGAATCCCGTCAGCTTCATATTTGCGAAGAAATAGTCGCATTTGTGACCCTACCCCTTTCGCATTTGTAACCAAAATGTCGCATTTGCGAGCATGGCCTATCCAGGCTTGGTTCGCGATTGCGACGCCTGGGTCGCATTTCCCAAGCCTGGAAACTTCTCATTTGTGAAGCCTGATCTCACAATTGCGAGATCAGAGGCCTGTTAGACAGCTGCAACATACCAGCAATTTTCCTAAGTCCAATTCCATTTCGTGGCCTATCCAAAGCTCACCCGAGCCCTCGGGCCTCCAAACCGATCATGCATGCAAGTCTAAAAACATCATATGGACTTGATTGTGTGATCAAATCATCAAAATAACATCAACAACTATGAATAAACCTCAAATTCATAAAATCACTCAAGAGCATTGAAATTTCTATTTTCTCAACTTTAGGTCCGTTTTATACAAAACGAACTTCGATTCTTACCAAATTCCACATATTAAACCAAATTAATAATTTAAACTTGTACCGGGCTCCGAAACCCAGATACAGGCCCGGTACCATCAAGAAATTGCATCAATTCACTTCTAAAATCCTTTATATTTTTCAGCAAATAATTTTCTTTAAAAACTCTTTCTTCGGGCTTGGGACCTCGGAATTCGATTCTGAGCATACACCGAAGTCCCATATTTTATTACGGGCCCTAGGAGATCGTCAGATCACGTGTATGGGTTTGTTTACCAAGAATGTTGACCATAGTTAACTTTAATCCATTTTAAAGGACAATTTTCTTATTTTACTTAGATTTCACAATAAAGCTTTCCGAAAATGCACCCAGACCGCGCACACAAATCAGGTGAAATAAAAAGAGGTTTTTAAGACCTCGAAACACAGAATTTACTTTTGAAACGAGTTCTGACCTTTTGGGTCATCACAATTTATTATTCATTAGATTTTGAAAGGTTGAACTAGTGACCAAAACATCTATATTCTCTCACTTAATTTTATGGCATACCTAGTAATTTTAATTTGAGGTTTTTTCTCAAAAGAAATATAGCACGTACTTAATAATCTATGGCAACTAGGAGAATTTTTTTTTACTACCAATAACAATTTTTTTATTTATTAAATAGTCACCATTGATCATTGATGTGAAAAAGTTACAATTTGAGTTTGGCATCCCAAACTTTGTACATGATCATTGAGATGTGCGTATCAATCTATATCCTAGTTAAAGGATAACAAATTCAGAGTATTCTCAAGGAGGATCATTGATTATGTTAGAGGGTTTTGTGTGCTTAATTCTAAAGGTAGGAAAGCCACATTTGTCCATATTTTCTAGGACCTTTACACGGTTAGGGAGATCAAAGAAAAGGTTAAAGATCATGTTTCCTTCAATTCTATGACTCAGAGTTGCTAAACTATCTGCAGGTCTATTTTCTTCTCTAAAGCAGTGATTGATGTTGAAGCTATGTTCTTCAATCATTTTCTGGATCTATTTAATTTGTTTGCTAATATTCCATGTTGGCTTCCTCTCTCTTTTGACACACTTGACTATTAGGAGCGAGTCAGACTCTCCTATAGCCATCTTCAGATCTCTGTCAGCACACCATTTCAGTCCAAAGATAAGTGCTTCTGCTTATGTGTAGTTGCTGATGCCTGCTCATAAAGGGATGGAGTATGCCATGATAAACTTTTCTTCTTGATTTCTAATAATCCCCCCTCCACATAGACCGTTAGTGCAACTTCTGTCACTGTTCATCTTGACTATTTACGTAGGTGGTTTGAACCATCGCACTGGGATACTGCTTGTCTGTTGGATTTGTGCTTCACAAGCTGCGTAAATACTGCTCCAATTGTCTCTAATGCGTACTCTACTAAAATTTTCTTGACCATCTGTAAAATAAAAGAAGTGATATTAGAACAGGTTCTATACATTGATGATCTAGTCCCTTCAAACTTGTTGCCACATCTTGATCTCCAAAGTTCCCAGCAAATGATAGGTGGGAGGTTCTTGGTGATGAATCTCGAGATTGGATTTGGTGATTTGTGGTTCTACCAACTTAGATGGGTCGTGTTCAAGTTGTTGAAATTCCAACCAATACCCAAAGGCCCCGCAAAATTCCTCCAAATATTCTTTGCAAGTTAACCTTGGCAGAATATGTGGTTAGTGTCTTCCAGATCAATTCGACTATTGGTAGAGTTACATCAATAACATTGGGGAGTTAGAGAAATTCCAAGCCTGGCCACACTCTTGTTAGTGCAGAGTTTGTTACCAACTTCTGTCTATAGGAGGAAAGACATCTTGAAAAGAATGTCCTTAGTCCATAAGTTCTTATAGAGAGTATTGTGGTCTTTTCTTTGCCTAATAACATTTTAGGTGGAGCTTATGATAAATTTTCCTGTTTTGGAAAGGCTCCAATTGTCTATATCATAGCAATTGTTTTCCAATTCAATGCCTAAGGATAATAGATACGATTTGGTGGCTTCATTTGGTTGAATGGTGAGGAAGTTCAAGTTCCAGGTGTTGTTTTGAAGAGTTTCATTCAGTTTGATGTGTGGAAATGGGACCTCATAGGTAGTAATCTTGTACAGAGGACCTAATGGGCACCAGTTGTAGAACTAGAAGGAGACATCTCCTTTTCCAATATTCCAGACAATATTGAGCTCCATTTCTTCTTTGATGTCATATATGGCTTTCCAATTTTGCGAGTTCCCCATGTTCCACTTAATGGTAATAGGCTGATTCGACTCACAGTACTTAGCAATCATGAAAGATTCCCATAGAGAGTTTAAAGTTCTCAGATTCCACCACTGCTTAGCTCTAAAGGCCTTACAGGTATCACTGAGCCTCCTAAAATTAGCACCTCCTTCATCATAAGGATAGCACACATTTTTCCATGCAACCCAATGATACTTTCCTCTGCTATCTTTTCCAGACCAGAAGAATCTTTCTATAAATTTCTCAATGAGCTCTATAGTTCCTTTTGGTGGATTAACAACAGCCAAGAGGTGAATAGAGAGAGCCAGAAGGACATGTCTAATGCGAATTGCTCTTCCTCCAGTTGAGAGGAGTTTGGTATGCCAACTTTTGATTAATGAATTTTTTCAAAATATCTGAATAAAATTCAATCTTCTTTCTCCCTATTATGAGAGGACATCCCAAGTATTTGATTGGAAATTTTTTATATTTCATGCTAGTGATAGCCTTCATTCTGTTGATAGTGAATAGGCTGGTCTTGTTGCTCATTTCGAAGCAGCTCTTGTTTTTATTGATGAGTTGCCCAGAGATCTTCTCATATTCCTTTAAGGTGCTCAATTCCAATCCCATAGACCTCATGTTTCCTCATGATTAGCTTAGGATTTTCCGGCTTCGAATTAAGGACTTGAGCTCGTTCTTGGAGATTGGGAGAGCACTTTGGAGCGAGGTGAGTCTCCTTTATAACCTCGTAAGAGGGAAATTGTCCCCCTAGGATTTAAATAAGTAATTGTTGCTAAATGCGGGGGCTACGTACGTACGGGGTGACGAGAGTCCGTACGTAGCTACTATATGAAAATTGTTCGGGTAGCTTAGGACCCACGCATGCCTATTTGGGGAAATATTTCATACTTTGAAGTAGCCAATATGAACGTTGTAATTGTTAGAGACTTGAGAACATGAAAGTAAGCATATAAAATTACTGAGTCTTGGTAGAGATTTCCTTGTATATGATTGAGCCTTATGTGCTTTCATTGATATTGTCTTGATGATTTTGGACCGGGCCGATCGCCTCGGTGATAATAGATGCATCTATGGTTCGTGCCGCTCGACCCTCGGCAGTGCACATTTACTTTCTATTGGAGCGGGCCGTCGACTTCGGCATGTTTGTGCATGATTTACTTGTTGTTGTCAATTGCGATATTAGTACTACTTGCTAATTAAAGAAAGAAACCTGGAAATTTGATTAAGGCAAGAATATGAGTAAAAGATCCTTCTGTGGAACCTGTCAATTTAATAATTTATTTTGTTGTTAAATTCTCCCTACTATGTCATATAATTTGGACCTTAGTAAGTATCAAGTCGACCTCTTGTCTCTACTTCTTCGAGATTAGACTGGATACTTGCTGAGTACATGTGGCTTATGTACTCATGCTACCCTTCTGTACTTAAATGTACAGGTTTTGAGGCAGGTGGATCTGGTTAGTATTCGGGTGTGGAGCAGTGAGCTGACTCAGGGACTTCTACGGTGAGCTGCCTTCTTTCTCACGCCGACCCACAGCTGAAGAAGTCCTTTATCTTGTATTTAGTCCTTTTCTGTCTATTCTGATTCAGACACTAGGACGGTGTTTTGTATATTTTGTGTATACTCTATTGGTTGCCCGTAACTAGTGACACCCGGTTCTGGCACACACGCTATATGGATGTTCCTTCACTTTTGGGGTCTATTTCTACTATGTCAGCACTTTGTGGTTTCACTGATTTTCTTTATTTTCTGAAAGTCTTTAACTTGTTGGTTTTGAGTTAAACTAAAATGGNACCCCCGGCTCCAGCACCCCCACCTGCTCGTGGTGCTCCAGCGCGCTCCTATTTCAGCGCCATGCCAGATAGTTCGCATTGTCCGCCAGCTGTCCATGGTTCATCTAGTGGGTATTCAGGTCCTCCGGAGTATTCCGGCCCATATTTCAGTGCTATGCAGGAGGGTTCTTACCGCCCGCCGGCTACTCAGGCTTCTTCTAGTGGGCCCNACATGGTATCAGAGCACTAGGTTCACGTAGGTCTTACAAGTTACGGGCAAACCTAGTAGAGCCTTGTAGATCGGTACGGAGACATCCGTATTTATCTTCAAGGGGCTATAGGGTGTTAGGAAAGACTACTCTTTTTTCATTTCCATCGTGCAGTGGTCAGTACACTAAGTTTCTTCTCCTATTCTCTCACAGATGGTGAGGACCCACACCGCCGACGTACCAGACCCGGGAGGAGCTGCTCCCCCTGTTGCTAGAGGCCGAGGTAGAGGCCGGGGGAGGGTACCGGCCCGTGGTAGCTGGCGAGGGCGTCCCAGAGCCATTCCAGTTGCGCCATCAGCAGACCCTACAGAGGATCCCATCATCGACGAGCAGGGTGAGGCGCCCGCAGCTGCGCCTACTCTGGTGGATTTTATGTCTGCACCGGGCTTTCAGGAGGTCATGGGCCGTATGCTTCGGTTCATGGACACTATGACTCAGGCTGGTTTATTTCCAGCAGATCCGGNCGCACCACGTTGTTTTGAGTGCGGGGACGCAGGCCACATGAGGAGATACTGCCCCAGGCTTAGGGGCAAGGCAGACAGCAGAGGAAGTAGCCCGGGACTCCAGCACCAGCGGCTCAGTCGCCTAGAGGTGGAGAGCAGACTGGTAGAGGTCGTTCCAGGGGTAGGGGCCAGACAGGTAGAGGTCAACCAGCTCCTGCTCAGTTAGTTGGGGGCCAGTCAGCCGGTGCTCCAGCTAGGTTCTATGCTCTCCCCGCCAGACCAGATGCATTAGCCTCAGATGCTGTGATTACAGGTATTATTTCCGTCAGTGGTAGAGAGGCATCGGTATTATTTGATCCAGGGTCCACTTATTCTTATATATCATCTCTGTTTGCTCGGTTCTTGGCCATCTCCCATGAGCCCTTGGTTGTTCCTGTGCATGTGTCCACTCCGGTGGGCGATTCTGTAGTTGTGAACCGGGTCTACCGGTCTTGTGTGGTTACTTTCTATGATTTTGAGACTAGAGCAGATCTCCTGATGCTTGNTCACAGACCCCTACTGCTCAGGCCCCAGGTCATGCAGCCGCCATTTATCATACTCCGGGTGCACTGCCCGCAGAGGGGGTCCAGCCAGTTGTTGCAACGGCACCCCAGGCCAGGCCAGCTGTGGACAGCGATCCGCAGAAGTTATTAGACAGATGGACCAGATTGCACCCTCCAGTCTTCGGGGGCGAGCGTCATGAAGATGCCCAGGATTTCATTAACAGGTGTAGGGATAGGCTGCACAACATGAGGATATTGGAGTCACACGGAGTCGACTTCACTACTTTCCAGTTGGAGGGCAGGGCCCGTAGATGGTGGCAGTCCTATTTGCTTAGTAGGCCAGTAGGCGCTCTTCCCCTCACTTGGGGTCAGTTCACCCAGCTATTTCTTGATCGGTACATTCCACCCTCCGAGAGGGAAGAGCTACGTCATCAGTTTGAGTATTTGGATCAGGGTCACATGTCAATGACGGATTATGAGGCGAGGTTCTCTGAGTTGTCTCGCCATGAACTTATGATACTTCCCACGGAGGCAGAGAGAGTTCGGAGGTTTGTTGCAGGGCTACATCC
>MU787043.1:49261-78045 GCA_026770625.1 Nicotiana glauca
ACTATGTCAGCACTTTGTGGTTTCACTGATTTTCTTTATTTTCCGAAAGTCTTTAACTTGTTGGTTTTGAGTTAAACTAAAATGGGCATTTAAATCTTAATTCCGCACTTAGCTGGCCCAACTAGGGTGTTAGGCGCCATCATGATTACAAAAAATGGGTCGTGACAGGATTTTTGGGGATTTTTAGTTTCGAGTCTTGGTTTGATTTGGGTAAGTTTCCTCTTTTTTTTTTTCCAGTTTTCATTCGTTTGTTCTTTTGCAACTTTATCCATTTATTTTGTTCCTCTTCTTCTATAATTCTTCAAATCGCATGAATTTCATCTGAATTTTGTTAGAAATCTTGAACCTGACCAATAATCTAAGGTCCAGTTTGGTAAGTTTGAAATATTTGATTATTTGTGTTATCAGTTCCTTGTATAATAGATTGCATTGAAACCACTTTAGTTGTTGATTTTTGTTTTCTGACTCTTATAAGATTAGAGAAGTTTACATTGGGACAGTCTTAACCTGTTTGATAGGTTTGGGTAAATAACGCAGGATTTAAGGAGCTAGTTTGGGGAATAGAACTTAAGATCTTTGAAATTGAGTGGTTTGCCAACACTGGATGTTAGTGCACTACTGAATTAATGAATTAAATTAATAAAAAGGGGAGGTCAGTGGTGCAAGTACATCATGTCTAATGCTTCTAAGAACTGGAAACTAAGGTAACATGGNAAAACAAGGATTGAGAATACAAAAGAACAGACATTCAGACCCTAGGAGATAGAGAGAGAAATTCAGAGCATTGAGTGAGAAAGGGGGGATACACGCAGAACACATAAGAATACACTGAAGAAAGACATTAATGGGGAGAGAGAACAGAAAAAAAAATACTGAAAGATTACAGTTCCATTGAACTTCTTCATTGAGTTTAGATTTTGTTTCAACTCCTGAAAACAACATTTCTTCATTTTGAGACTTTAAAAGGGATTGATATTGGGTTCTGGGAAGTTTTTGGTTCAAGCTTTGTCAAGGTTTACTTCCATTGGATTTGGAATCAGTCTTTTTTTTATATCAATTACTAAATCTGGGCTGTTGTAAGTTGCTGGTGATTGCTGCTATTATTACTGATGACCATACCTCCTTTTATTTTTGTTCCCAGGTACACATTTGTATTCTATCCCATGTGAAGCTCGGATCTATATGATGAATGAAAATGAAATTTAATTTCAATCATATGTTTAGTTGTATTGTCTTCATACTTATGAGTTTTATAACTTAGTTTTCATATTGCTGTATTTGAATTTAGACTGGGATAGTGTGTTAGGATTTCAGCTTTCATTTAACTCTATTCTCCTTACATATATGTTCAGCATGGTTAAATAGGTGTCACACAAGCATGCATATCCATGTGTTACTTTATTCTTTCAATTAATTGGTTGACCTGTGCTTCTGTTCTAGTATGACAATCCATGATGTATCATGAATATTCGTAGCTTATTTTGGAGACTGTATCTATTATCATATTCACCTACTAATGTAATTATAAAGTGACTAGTCAAGAAGACTTTTTTTTCGTGCTTTGATCTTTATGCAGTGATGCCAATGGGATGTTATTAATGTTCGGAATTTAATGTAGTTTGTTAGATGGTTCAAGAATGAGATTTTATTTTGTGTATTAAATGGAGATGGGTTCTTATTTTAGTCATTCCAAAGTCTGATGATTAGTTGGCATAAGAAATTGAGTGTGTTACTCATTGCATATTGAATCGTTAAATGTTGATGATTGGGTGTATTTGACATAATCTTTTGATTCATGAGTCTATTTGTTTTCAGTTGGGTTCGATCCTGATTTTCTGATTTTCGCTTGCATTTTGTGAAGTTTGGGCCATATATGGGCATTTGCTTGCATTTTGTGAAGTTTGGGCCATGTATATAAAATGTCTTCTCACGCACCCCTTTTGAGTCTTCTTGAAATTAAAATTGGGCATTTTCTTGACATAGCCTGCTTTCTTTTGAGATAGCCGAGGTGCTTGGCACCCGGCAAAGGATTTTAGTCACACATGTTTTAGGCGGGGAGCACCACCAGTTAAGCCGGAAAGTAATGCTACCGGTACACTGACCCTCCTCGGCTCGAGTTGTCCGCTCGAGTAAGCCAGTCTATATACTTTCTCCAATAAGATTTGAACCTAGATGAACAGACCTTATGCATATCCCTAGTAGGTTCTTTATTTGCATCATGTGCATTTGACCTTGGAGACTCAACACATGGGTTGGGTCTGTGTAGGACAGGTGTACCCGAGACGAAAGACCATCCTGATGCATCTTACTTGCTACTTGTATATTCATTAGCTTTTGGGTTGCATGTTGACTGGATTTTTAAATAAGGAGAGTACAATTAAAGAAAAATGAAAAAAAAAGAAAAAAAAATTTTGAAAAAAAATGAAAAAGAATGAATAATTATTCTTTAAAGGAAAAATCAGGATTTGAAAATAGTAGCAAAGCTCCACTAGAATTTTCTGTTTTCCTTTTTGAAAAATAGTTGATTTTATTTCCGTCAAGTCCGGCAGAACTACGTAAGTTTGATTCTCACCGGATGTAGGATACGTAAGCAACCTCCATCGGGCTCAACTATTATGAAAAAAAAAGAGGAAAAAATAAATGTTTTATAAGATAAATAAATGTCACTATTTTGCCATAAGTAAAGGTAATGTCATTCTTGTCCAAAATAGCCAAATGTCCCCAAAAGGACACCGGAAGGCTGTTTTTTCGAGAACAGCCGCGCCTTTGGTCATTTCTCAAAATTTTTTGTCCGATTAGCAAACGCAGTCTGTAAATCTTTTTCGAAGTGCTGAAAGGCCGTATTGACAAGACTGGATATTTTTATGAAAATTTTGAGAAACAGTGATGATTTTTTAAAAAAAAAATAAAATTATTTATCAGTCAGAGTATGTTAATTTCTTCTAAGTCTGTCAAGTGTTGTGATCAAAGCATTTGTTTTTCATGAAAAATTAAAAAAAAATCCCAAAATATCTTGCTACTTATTTTTACAGCCGGTCAGAACTACGGCCGGTCTGATTCATGCGGGGTCATGATACGTAGGCAATCTCTATAGGATTCGACCATAACCAAAATAAAAATAAAAATAAAATAAAATACGGAAAAAGCGAGAGAGAATTCATAAACAGGAACCGCCGGAATGATACAAGCAATCAAGTGAATACATGGTAGAAATGGTTAATTGTCTAGGTGAATCCATGCCAATATGTGATTACTTATTTGTTAAACTCTAATCACTAACCAGTTTGTTGTTGATGTTCAGAACTCAAGAAGTTAGTTCACCTAAGAATACTGGCACACTACCATTACCAAACCAAATCAAAAGGGGAAATAGAAGAAATTATGTCGGTCCCAGATCACTCCTCCATATCTCAGATAGAAAAGAAACCTAAAGAAAGTTTTAGGATTTTTTTTGGCTCAGATAGAGCGAACAAGTTATTCAGGATAATCTTCCCATGGAAAGAAAAGATGTTGTTGAGCCCTGCCAATGACAAGGTCCAGTGGTCGCTCTTGCTAAACAGCCTCCATATCGACCCCGTGGATCTCCTTTTAATCCTCCCGACTGCTACTTCTCTCCACAGAACCCCCAAAATCGTCCATCACTTCCCCGATATCCTATCCACATTACACCACCATATGTTCCACATCTCCAAGGACCGCGATGGTCCGTGCCGCTCCCACAAAGGTCTCATCTGCCTCCTCAAGCATGTCAGCCACCTGCCCGTAAAAGGTTCCAACCGAGGCCAGAGTGTAAAATAAAAAGATTACTGAAAAAAGAGAATGCTTTCGGAGAATCTTATGCAAGTTTGTTTGAAAAGTTAAAGCATTCCGGCCTGATTGAGCCGCTCCTCGGTTATACTCCAGACCCATATGCAAAAGGCTTTGATCTTGCTGTACAATGCATGTATCAGTCTAATGTCCAAGGGCATAGCATTGAGAATTTTCGTTCTTTGAAAAAGGAAATGGAAAGAATGATTCACGAAAGGTAATCGTGATCAATTGCAGTGGCAGAGAGCATACGAATCTTGTTGAGAACGTGCTGATTAAAGCTGATGCTATTAAAATTGGTAATGGTCTCGGAAATATTGATGCGGAGCTGAGTGGCTAAGATGCCAAGCGTGGTAATTGGAAAGATATTGCTTTTTGGCTAGCGAAGAAGGACTCTTGGTAGTTCGCTCTGATTTTCCTTCAAGTTTGTCTGGATTATTCCAGGGTTGTAATCCATATTTTATTTTTTCAGTCTGTCTAAGTGTGCAAATCTGGTATCTTCCAATTAAATAAAATTTCTTTTCTTCGTTATTCCTGATATTTTATTTTTGTTTTTATTATTTTCTCTTATGTACAACTCTTTTTACGCTGGATCTAATGACATGGCATGCATGAGGAATCCTCAGCCCAGTCTAAAAAATCAATCAGACTCCAAAATAATAAGTACAAAAAGTTCACCATTTATGGGGTTACACTTATCTGGAGAGGACGTATTGCGCCCTAACTTGGGTAGCACAAAAGTTAAAACATCATCTGTCGTCATATACTACTTTTCTCACTGTTGGATCCGTTGAAGTATCAAATATCATCTGTCGATTTGGAATCCCAAAGGTAATCATCACAGATAATGGTGCTAATCTTAAGAGCAATTTGGTGAAGGAAGTATGTCAATAGTTTGAGATTACACATCGCAATTCTACTCCATATTGTCCCAAGGAAAATGTAGCAGTTGAGGCGGCCAACAAGATCATAAAACAAATACTGAGGAAAATGGTAGAAGGTTCCAGGCAATGGCACGAAAAATTACCATTTGCATTGTTGGGTTATCGCACTACTGTTCGTACTTCAGTAAGTGATACTCCTTATTTGTTAGTATATGGCACTGAAGCAGTAATACCGGCGGAAGTTAAAATCCCGTCCCTTCGGATTGTCGCTGAGGCCGAGATTGATGATGATGAGTGGGTCATAACCTGGTTAGAGCAATTGAGTTTGATTGATGAGAAAATATTGGCAACAGTGTGTCATGGTTAGTTATATCAAAAGAGAATGGCAAGAGCATACAACAAAAAGGTGCATCACCGGAAGTTCGATATGGGCCAGCAAGTGTTGAAACATATCCTTCCAAATCAGGCCAAAGCAAAAGGAAAGTTCGCCCCAAATTGGCAAGGTCCGTTCATTGTGACAAGAGTGTTATCCAATGGTGCTTTGTATCTAACAGACATCAAAGGAAAATATATAGATATGGCCATCAACTCTGATACAGTCAAAAGATACTATGTAGGATTTTCATTGGTTTATTGATTGTTTGTATTTGGCATTGTTTCGAAGACTGAAATAACGAAGGCAATTTGTTCTGCTATCTAAACACTTTACCCTTTTATTTCCCCTTTGAGCTTTATTTATTTTGTTTCATACCCCTTTTTTGGAATCAACAACGAAAAGAAGGAAAAAGAAAAAAAAATAGTAATAATAAAAATATATAAGTGAAAAGAAAAAGCATAAAAACAAGGAAAATTGGGCGAACTACGTTTGACTTGATTCCTCTTAAGGATACTTAGGCAGCTTCACGGCTCGGTCATAGGGAAATAAAAATCGAAAGATCCCCAAGCAAGAAACTGGGGCAGAAGTTTTGTTTGTAATAAGAAATTTTGTTCCAAAAGTTGTAATTCTAACCCATTGAATTTGGTTGATCTTTTGATACCCTTTTTCTTTCCAACCATATCCAAGAACCCATATTAGTGTCCAAAAAAAGACCTCCCGATCAGTCTTCGAGAGGTGCCAAGTCAAGCAAGTAAAAATGATTCATACCAGGGGAAACACTCCGGTTTAAGCAAGGAAATGGAAAAATAAGAGAGTCTTATTAGTGAAAACCCATAAGGGCACTGTAAGGCGACAAAATATGAGAGAAATGAGAGAGTCTTAGTGGTGAAAACCCTCGAAGGGAACTATAAGGCGATGAAAGATGAGAGAAATCCAAAAATGAGAGAGTCTTACTGGTAAAAACCTTAACGGGCACCATGAGGCGACGAGGAATAGAAAAAGGGGCAAATGAGATACGCTTGATGGCAGAGATCCATCGAGGCATCAAGCAGAACAAAGATGGTGATTCGGCAAATAGTTGGGTAGTGAAAATCTTGAGGCGCCGAGCAAGACAATTGGAAATTGATTGAATTGAATAGACTGGGTTGGTTAATCCAAAATGCACAGCATGATCATTGGGATCGGTTATCCCATTCAGATAAGTCCTTTTCTTTTCTCAAACGATCTTCTAAAGGAAGATTTTCTCTTTTTATTTTGTCTTTAGAAATCATTGCATTTTTTCTCTTTTGACTAAGGCTTTTTCAATGATAATTTTATTTTAACAAATAAGAAGGGATTCCAAAGCTTACTGCTAGTTTCGAATATGGTGCAAAGCAAAGTGTGGCTAGGACAGGACGACAATAGTATGATGAGACGTAAAAGGCGTCATTGGGAAATCTGAATAATGGAATGGTTTAAGATTCCGTGAAAGGTATGGGATCAGATAAGAAGAATAGAAGTGGAAAGAAAAAACTGGGAAGTTTATGGATAAGGAGTTGTCAGAGGGTCGGAAATTATCGACCGAGGTCAAGGCAGTCGGACAAAACCAAGTATGGAAAGGAGAGAAGGGAAACCATCCCCAACAGGAGTATCACAACCAATCGCCATACCCTAAACTTACCAGATTTTTCTGTGTTTTGAAACAGGGGGAGGAAATATTGTTGTTGACGGAGAAATTTTCTGCGAAGGAAGAGCAAGTACTCAACAACCACTAAAATGGGACAGAAAATTTTCCTTGTTTTGTCTATTTTTATCGAAATCAGGCGCCCACCTGGAGAACAAGGGAAGACAATTCAAGTTTTCGAAAATCAGGCGCCCAACTGAAGAACGAGGTAATATATGTCAAGTTTGGTAATCAGGCACCCACCTGGAGAACAAGGGAAGGCAATACATTTTAAGTTCTATAATCAGGCACCCACCTAGAGAACAGGGGAGTATAATTTAAGTTTCACATTTCAAATTCGTATTGATATTTAGTACTAGGATTCAGACAACACTCACAGATGCACTCAGCTACCAAACTGGGGTAGAAAATTCCTTTTTTTTTGTTAGTTTTTGAAGTCAGGCGTCCACCTGGAGAACAAGGAACAATAGTTAAAGATAGTTGAAGTCAGGCGTCCACCTGGAGAACAAGGAACAATAGTTAAAGATAGTTGAAGTCAGGCGTCCACCTGGAGAACAAGGAATAATGGTTGAAGATAGTTGAAGTCAGGCGTCCACTTGGAGAACAAAGAACAATAGTTGAAGATAGTTGAAGTCAGACGTCCACCTGGAGAACAAGGAACAATAGTTAAAGATAGTTGAAGTCAGGCGTCCACCTGGAGAACAAGGAACAATAGTTGAAGATAGTTGAAGTCAGGCGTCCACATGGAGAACGAGGAACAATAGTTGAAGATAGTTGAAGTCATGCGTCCACCTGGAGAACGAGGAACAATAGTTGAAGATAGTTGAAGTCATGCGTCCACCTGGAGAACAAGGAACAATAGTTGAAGATAGTTGAAGTCAGGCGTCCACCTGGAGAACAAGGAACAATAGTTGAAGATAGTTGAAGTCAGGCCTCCACCTGGAGAACAAGGAACAATAAGTTGAAGATAGTTGAAGTCAGGCGTCCACCTGGAGTACAAGGAACAATAGTTGAAGATAGTTGAAGTCAGGCGTCCACCTGGAGAACAAGGAACAATAATTGAAGATAGTTGAAGTCAGGCGTCCGCCTGGAGAACAAGGAACAATAATTGAAGATAGTTGAAGTCAGGCGTCCAGCTGGAGAACAAGGAACCATAGTTGAAGGTAGTTGAAGTCAGGCGTCCACCTGGAGAACAAGGAACAATAGTTGAAGATAGTTGAAGTCAGGCGTCCACCTGGAGAACAAGGAACAATAGTTGATGGTAGTTGAAATCAGGCGTCCACCTGGAGAAAAAGGAACAATAGTTGAAGGTAGTTGAAGTCAGGCATCCACCCTGAAAACAAGGGGAAGGCAACAATGGTCAAAGGAAGATAATTCAAGTTTTCAAAAAGAAAACAAGTCGAGTTTCACAGGAAGAGAAGAAGTAGTTCAGGATCAACAATCAGGTATCCACCTGATGAAAGAAAGAGCGTCTCAAGAATTCGATGCAAGACAACAACAAAGAAATTTCGGAGGAAATACAAATCAGCAAGGCAACAACAATCACAAGATCAAGTTTGAGAATAAATCTTTGTAATTCATAGACTATAGTTTAGTCTAGCTTCTTTATTCTTTTTAGCACGATTACGACAACAGTGACAATGAAATCACAGCTTCACGGTAGTCCCAACTACCAAAACTTCCCGAACTACATTGACCTAATTCCCTTTTAGCCAAGGATATGTAGGAGACCTTGAAGCAGAGGTTTGGTCAAATCTTTCAAAAATGATTCACATGGAATATTCAAAACGGGCAAAAATCGCTCGTATCCGCTCACTTTATCTTTGCACGAAAACTTTTCGTGTTTCCTGACAAAGAGGGGCAGCTGTGAGCACATGATTTTTGTCTATTCGAATTATTCCCATAAAATTCAAAATAAAATAATTTTTTTCCTTTAAATGGTTTTCAGTAATTGTTTGTATTTGTGTGTGTGCATGTCTATGTGATCAATTAATAAGAAAATACAAAAATTTGTTGCATTTGCATTTAGGATTTAATTTTATAATTTTTAGTTAAATAGCAAATTATTACAAGATAAAGGAAAAATATAAAAATAATGCATTTTTGCATTTTGGTGTTCAATTGTGTAATTTTGGTACTTAATTATTTGTGATAATTATTGTTTAGAGATAATTAGCATTTTTAAGTTAATTTGGTTTTATAATTGTAGGTTTTAATTTTTTGAAAATAATTTGAGAAAAATAATAAAAGAAGAGGGAAAGAATTAGAACAAAGAGGAACTGGGTCAAATTCCCTAGGCCCAGTCAATTTCAGTCTGAAACTAGCCAATTCGCCCCAACTCAGTCCGTCTCTAGCATCGCCAAAATGATGCCGTTTCAGGCCTTTTAATCTGAACCATTCGTTTAGTTTGATCGAACGGTCCAGTCCGTCTCTCACAACCCAACTCAGACCCGTTGTCATTACCCGGTCCAACCCTGAGCCGTCTAAATGACCCCGTTTCGTTTAGTGAAGAGATCTGAGCCATTGGATTCTCATCATCCAACGGCCCAAATTATACCCCTGATTTTGATATATCAAAATTCCTTACCCCTCACTCCCCCCAAACCAAACCCCCTCCTCTCACCCGTCTTTCGTCTCCTTCAGAGACAAACGTAATGCCGCTGCCCGCCACCGCGTCGGAAATCGCCCACGGCGGCGGACGGTGGCCAAATACCACCAAAACTACACCCCAGGACCTCCTCCCTCTCCTCATTCCAAATCCTTAATCCTCATTCCTCGAATCCCAGCCAAGCCTTTCGAATATTGAATTGAAGTTCGGACCAAAAACCCTAATTCATCGAATCAACCCCAAATTAACACGAAGTATCCACCAAACCTCCCTCACCACAAATATTTAATTAGTTTCCTTCAAATCATCTTAGAACTTCTCCAATTTTAGATCAAATAATGAAAAATTAGACTGGCCAGTCTTCATGAAGTTTCGAGTGTGAGACTGACTTTAGTCATGTGTTTTCAGTCGAGAACACATGGTTAAAGTTTGTGTTGGACCGAAAATAGGGGGATTTTTGGTTATTTTTAGTTTCGAGTCTTGGTTTGATTCGGTTAAGTTTCCTCTCCTTTTTTCAGTTTTCGTTCATTTGTTCTTTGCAACTTTATCCGTTTATTCTGTTCCTCTTCTTCTATAATTCTTCAAATCGCATGAATTTCATCTGAATTTTGTTAGAAATCTTTAATCTGGCCAATAATCTAAGGTCCAGTTTGGTATGTTTGAAATATTTGATTATTTGTGTTATCAGTTCCTTGTATAGTAGATTGCATTGAGACCACTTTAGTTGTTGATTTTTGTTTTCTGACTCTCAAAAGTTTAGAGAAGTGTAAATAAGGACAGTCTTAACCTGTTTGATAGGTTTGGGTAAGTAACGTAGGATTTAAGGGGCTAGTTTGGAGAATGGAACTTAAGAACTTTGAAATTGAATGGTCTGCCAACACTGGATGTCAGTGCACTACTAAATTAATGAATTAAATTAGTAAAAAAGGGAGGTCAGTGGTGTAAGTACATCTTTTCTAATGCTTCTAAGATCTGGAAACTAAGGTAACATGGGGTGGGAGGGGAGGGGGACAACAAAAGCTGAAGGACACAATTGTAAAAAATAAAAAGGGGCTGGAAAAGGGTTAAGGTTTGGGTATAAAATAGAGATTAAGAAATACAAAAGGACACACATTCAGACCCTAGGAGATAGATAGTGCAATTCAGAGCATTGAGTGAGAGGGGGGGGGGGGGGGATACACTGAAGAGAGACATTAATGGGGAGAGAGAACAGAAAAAAAAAATATTGAAAGATTACTATTCCATTGAACTTCTTCATTGAGTTTAGATTCTGTTTCAACTCTTGAAAACAACAGTTCTTCATTTTGAGACTTTAAAAGTGATTGATATTGGGTTCTGGGAAGTTTTTGGTTCAAGCTTTCTCAAGGTTTACTGGTCCATTGGATTTGGAATCAGTCTTTTATTATTTCAATTACTAAATCTGGGCTATTATAAGTTGCTGGTGATTGCTGCTGTTATTACTGCTGACCATGCTTCCTTTTGCTTTCGTCCCAGGTACACATTTGTATTCTATCTCATGTGAAGCTCAGACCTATATGATGAATGAAGATGAAATTTAAGTTCAATCATATGTTTAGTTGTATTGTCTTCATACTTATGAGTTTTATAACTTAGTTTTCATATTGCTGTATTTGAATTTAGACTGGGACAGTGTGTTAGGATTTTAGCTTTCATTTAACTTTATTCTCCTTACATATATGTTCAGCATGGTTAAATAGGTGTCACACAAGCATGCATATCCCTGTGTTACTTTATTCTTTTAATTAATTGGCTGACCTGTGCTTCTGTTCTGGTATGACAATCCATGATGTATCATGAACATTCGAAGATCATTTTCGAGACTGCATCTATTGTCATATTCACCTACTAATGGCATTATAAAGTGACTGGTCAAGAAGAATTTTTTTTCCGTGCTTTGATCTTTATGTAGTAATGCCTATGGGATGTTATTAATGTTAGGAATTTAATATAGTTTGATAGATGGTTCAAGCATGAGATTTTATTTTGTGTGTTAAATGGAGATGGGTTCCTATTTTAGTCATTTCAAAGTCTGATGATTAGTTGGCATAGAAAATTCAGTGTGTTACTCCTTGCATATTGAATCGTTAAATGTTGATGATTGGGTGTATTTGACATAATCTTTTGATTCATGAGTCCATTTGTTTTCAGTTGGGTTCGATCCTGGTATTCTGATTTCCACTTGCATTTTGTAAAGTTTGGGCCATATATGGGCCTAAACACATAAAGGTTGATCTTGAACCTCTGTTTATGTAATAGGCCTGTTATTGAACTTGGTCCAAATTAATTCAGTTCACGAACTATATATGACAACATATCCTGGGCTCAGCCCCAAAAGGAAATAGGCAGTTATTTTTTTTTCTTTTTTTTTCTTCTTCTTTTTCGTGTTTAGCTTTAGTGTTTAGCATGTCGCTTCGGGCCATAATTTGATAACTCGTAATCCATAATCACAAGTTAGTGTAAAAATCTTTAAGTAAAATAAATTCGAGACATGTCATGCCCCAAACAAAAATGACAATTGCGTGGCTCTCGTGTTAATTATCCATAATTTAACTTTAGAACTCGAGACATGCCATTTAGCTAATTTTCATCGCCCTCGCAAAGTTAAAAATGCATAGTTGTTTTAGGCGCGTTCTTTAATAATTTCACCTCCCTAAACTCGGGTGCACATTTATGTGAACCAAATTCAAATCTCAACGATTTAAAAAATGTCAAAAAACACAGGTACAATTGTGTGACGTGATTCGAGACGTGTTTTAATAACGTTGTAATTTTCTTTTAAAATAATAACAAAAGCGGTTAAAAATTAAAATTTGCATACAGGTTCATAATTGTTCTAAAATAAGATAATTAAGTCGAATATAACAGTTGAGCAACCGTGCTAGAACCACGGATCAGGAATGCCTAACACCTTCTCCCCAGTTAATAGAATTCCTTATCGAGATTTCTGGTTTGCGGACTGTAATATAGAGTAAATCCTTTTCCTCGATTCGGGATTTGAACCGGTGACTTGGGAAACTATAAATCTCTCAACTGGCGACTCTGAATCTCATAATAACGAATCCCGTTTCGATTGTCCTTTAATTGGAAAAACTCTCTTATTTATACCCCTCCCGGGGTGTATGTAAAAATGAGGTGTGACAAAGACCTATTATCAAAGTTGAGAGTTAATCTTAACAATGATAGCACATGAGATCGAGTGTATGTTTTATGTCTAAGAATTAGCTCAATAATCTCCTCCACGTTTGAATCCAGCTGCTTCGACTTTGCATAGATAGCCACTTTCCATATTTTGCCCATGTATCCATATAGTTTGCACTTTAGTTGCCTATCTTGTTGGTTGTTACTGCCCAGAAACAACTCCATTCTTCAGTGTTGATGATGCCTTTTGTCCTGCTCTTTTCAATTGTGCTCCATGATTGAAGATGATTTGTGCCTCTCCTCTTGTGTTCCTTGTATGATTTGCTAGTTATGTGTGATGATTTCCTTCATTTGAACTTTAGCCCAGCTCCCATATTTCTTGCAGAAAGTTGCTGCAATATCCATAATCTGCACAGTGTATGCTCCTTATGTTTGCAATTTCCATTTGCTTTTATACCATCCTTTTGATCCAAATTGCTCCTATGTTGTATTCCTTTTTCCCGGCTCCCTGTGTGTGCATATGAATTCCAATTAAAATTAAAAAAATCCATCTACATTTATGATCTGCAGCCTTGTGTATACTGCCAACGTATTTACTATTGTCCCTTTTGACAACAAATTTGTGTGTTGTCCCTTTGTGTTTTGCTAGTATCCTTGTCCTGTTTGATACCTCAGATGCTAAATTGGGATGTGGCAATGAGGATTTGTGCCCAGAAGCCTCTAGTTTTCCTTTAATTTGATACCAAATCAATAGATTGATCAGGCCCAAACAAATTAATTTCCAGAAATGCTTCTGCATGCTTGTGCATGTCACCTTTCCTTCTTCAAGGGAATGAGCACATAGTGCTAATATCACCCATAGAAGTCATAATAAGCGACAAGGCATGAGCCCTGTAATGTTTCCTGCGAAAAAAAAACACAAGATTAGTGAAAACATTAATCAATATCATCTCCTCCAAAAGGATTTGAAGATATTGATCCTGCATCTTTTCCATCTCATTCACCAATCCCTTTGCCCTTTCTTTCAACTCCCCTCTTACTGCCTCGACACCTTTACTATCAAATATGGACATTGCATTTTATCCCCATTAACTAATCTCCTGCCTTGTGTATCAAGATGATAGAAATAATGGCATTCTATAAACCCTTGATCGAGTGCATAGTTTGCCAAGTGATCGGCCAACTTATTTCCCTCTCGAAATATATGTGATATTCTGCCATTGCACATGATCAACATCTGCCTTATCTCCTTTAATTCTTCACCAATAATCCAAGGTGGCTTCCACATCCCTTCAATCACCTTCTTGAGCAACATTGAGCCTTACCACAAGCATAAATCAAGTCAGCCTGCTCATTCCTCAAACAGTAGCCAATTGAACTCCTTCCTGGATTACCCCTCGATGCCCCATCTGTATTTATTTTTGTCCACCCTTGCATTGGTAATTCCCATAGAACCTTGTTAATCTTCAGTTTAAGAGTATAGTTCTCCATCATTTTCAGAATATCAGACAATCTAAATGGTACATGAGCAATACCAGGCTTCCTCACCTTTATGAGTGACTGTACAATTGTGCAAACTTGATAGACCACCCTATTAGTTGACACTGGCTTCCCATGTTTATTGCTATTCCTCCTTTTCCATAATTCCCAAACAATAATACAAGGTAAAGCTAAAAAAATAGGCTTTAGTCTAGGAATCACCTTCAATGTCCAACACTTCACAATATCTTGATGTAAGCTTTACCCTTCCAAAGATAGCTCAGCATAGGAGAAGAAGTATGACCATACTCTTGTGGCTGTGTAAGATCTAAAAAACACATGATTCACTATCTCTTCATTTAACATTACACAACACCAACATTTTGAGGGCATAAAGTACCTCATTCTCCTTAATGTGTCATCCAGTGGTAGTCTACCTTTCCACAACTTCCATATGAATAATGAGATTTTAAATAACAGTCCTTTAATCCACATGTTAGAATTGGAAATAGCAGGATTTTTCCTCCTTCTTAAGTAGTGCCAAGCAGACTTAACTGTGAATTGCCCTTTAGTTTCTAGGCTCCAAATAGGCTTATCCATTTCTTGTGAGATTGCAGTGCATGGTATACTGTCCATAATGTGTGAGGCTAAATCATCAGGCAATATTTCTCTGAGTTTCTCCTCATCCCACTGTCCTTCAAGCATCACTTTATTCACATTGTGGATTGATTCATCAACAGTAAATTCGGGAGGTGTTACAAAGTAAAGAGCTCCCAAACAGTAATTAATTATTACTAAAGAGTAGCTACCTAATTATTTTAAAGGTAAATTAGGACACCTATTTTAACTAAGTAATGTAAAGTTAAACTTCCTTGAAGTCTATTAAATATGAGAGATTCTAAAGTATGGGTTCAAACTAACTTAAGGGAAAGGTGTGAGGCACCTTTCAAGATCCGCGTAAGCGGCGATTCCCTTCCGGACCTAAGTTAATTAACTAAGGCTTTACAATGCTCAAGTAAGACGTTATTTATAAAATAATAAAGGTGAAAATAACTTTTAGTTAAGAAAAGACTTATGACTGTATAAAATGATTTCGAGACTTAATAAGTAAAATTTGAAAGTTCTAAACACTTAATTAGAGGCAACGATATGGGAACTGATCTTGACTCAAAAGTGGGTATATCTCTTTAAAAGATAAAATATTAGACCTGTTTATATATTAAATCAACATTGATTTGAAGACTAATTCAATGTTCTTAATAAAATATGCTCCTTTATGTGATAAAAAGAAGGTACTTTGTTGTTAAAATAACGATCCCAAGTGAAAAGAAAAAAAAACTTCATTGTTAATCCTATATCAAAAGTAAATTTCAACAACAATCTAAAAAAAGGGCCTGACTTGAGATAACCATAAATACATAAATCATCAATCATAAGAGAGTCAAATAGAACAGGTGATAAAGGAAAATAGACGAAAGATGCTATAGGCATCCCCAAGCAATTTTCGCTTGTTTTCTTGTTGTCCAATACGATTAAAGAAGATAGGATTTTATAACTCTATGCGGGTAGGAAGAGTCTTGTAGTAAGACTCCGTGTTACTCAGAAGTGTACATGCAAACAAAAGCAAAATATAAAAAAAAACTCATTAGCTCAAGATCGAACCATCTGAACACAACAAATAATAGACATAAGTAATACTTTTAAAGAAGCATTTAAAGTATATTGTCAAGAAAAAGCTCAAACCTATAAAAATCAATGACAGTTTTATGCATCAGCATACGAGTTCAATTTTTTGAAATAGATGACAAGACTACTTAAATAACACAACTAAATTGTTTCACCATATGTTAGAATACATGCCAAAGGTTTGTGTAGCTCTAACAGGTGTACACTTATTTTTATATAAAAGATAAAATAGAACAACTCAAGAAATCTTCATATTGACAGTGTAAGTCCTAAAGACATGATGTCTAAGTTAAAAAAATACACCCAAAAGAACAAGGAATTGCTGTCACTCGGTTGGACGAACAAATTTGATAAGAACGAACTAAAAAAACTTAAGCCATGAGTTCTAACACAAAAAAAACCCATGTGTACACATATAGACAGAGACATAGAATTTTACTAGATGACAATCCTGCAAGTAACAATATTCTTTAATGGAAGGTTAATAAAGTCACGCAAAGATTCAATGGTTGAACAGAAAGGAGGCACTATGACTTTATTATGCCGATGGACAACTATATCTTAGCCTACAATCATAGCTAACTCATTATTTATGCTACATGATCGTTGAAGATTTGTGAGGCATCAGTTGGTTGGACAGAACAAAAAAAAAGAAAATAACAAGGGACAAACAATATGCTTTCCTTTATACAAGAGCCTTAAAATACCATTTACAATATGATCTTTGAACCACTAACATGTCCTCATTCCAAATAAACTCAAAGGAAATACGACGACATATGTATGTCGTGCTAAGATTTTGTGAGAAGTGACAGAAACTCCTTAAACATATCATTAACACATCTAGAGATGGCCATACAATAACACATTCTACTTGTAATATAGAATGTGTACAATATTTGAACAGATAAAACAATGAGCAATTTCTTCACACATACTACTTCAGCACTTACGAAAATTCCACCACATGGTCTCTAGAACAACTTGTTGGGTTTGTTATTAATAAATAATAACAAAAGAGGTGTGAATGAAAAATGGTGGAAAAAGAAATGGAGGAAAGTGAAATTTTGAATGAGTTCATTTCACTTATGCACTTTGTCCCTCATTGGTAGAAGGAAATAAAATCTTTATGTATATAAAGAGAATTGTCACGACCCAATTTCCAAACCCCATCGTGATGGCGCCTCTCGTGAAGACAAGGCCATCAAACTAACCCAAATCGTCTCTTTAACAATTATTAAACATGAATAAATAGAAAATACAACTTAATGACATTAAAAACCGTTAGTTACAACCCGAGACAACCCGACCGGGGTGTCATAAGTCACGATCATCTAGAAAGATTTTTAATACAACTACAAAGTCTGTAATGCATAGAATAAAATCTGGAAATCAAGAGGAAGAAACTCAGTGCCGCGAACGCTGGCGGTCACCTTGCTAAGCTACCATAGTAATACCTTCAATAAGCTAAAAACCCGCTACCGGGTGAACCATACTTGCAACTGCACGCGAGGTGCAGGGAGTAAAGTGAGTACTCCAACTCAGTGAGTAATAAAAGTAAATAATAGCTGAGCTGTGATCGCAGCGGACTCAACCAAAGGAAGAGAGGGCGCTAATACTTTTACCCAATAGTGGTATCGGGGTCAATTTTTCACAGGGAGCTTCAATTTGGAGTTGAGTGTTTGTATGGTCTAGGACTGGGTTTTGGCTCCTAATTGATCTTCTTACATTTTTGGTTTTCTTTTCATTATCAACTACAATTTATCAACTACAAATTTAAATCTAAGTTATGATAAGATATTAATTCTAGGCTGTATGCAATATAGAGAAAGGCACTAGGGTCGTGGAATTAACCTAGGTGGTCAACTAACGGGTAGAGATTCCTAATGCACGAATGATGATTATGGGACTTATTCTATAATCGTTTCACTTTTGCATCCACTCTCACACCTCTCGATAGAGAGAGTAATTTTGCCCAATTGACTCTCTCGAGACCAATTGGGTAGGTCAATTTGCCCAAGAAACTTAGGGTTCAAGTTGGGTAATTACTATCTCGAGGTTTAACCCGTTAATTGGGACTACCATTCTCATGGGTCCATCCCAATTCCTTGTTGGAATTAATCTTGGGGTCATAGACTCTCTTTCTCAAGAAGAGTCAAGACCCACTAAGCTAGACTTAGTGTTTGCAACCATCAAATCTTAATGAAAGCATAAGATTAACCCAAATAACAAACACCCAACATCATTCATGCACTAAACAATCACACCCATTAATTACCCACACTAGGATTGAGCGATAACCCTAGCTAATGTGTTTAGCTAGACATAATAGAAACAAAAATTAAAGAAATAGAAGATAAAATTGACATATTAATTAACTATGATGTTAATCTACTGAAATCCACGTTAATACAAGATGAAATTGGCCGAAATAGGCTAAACTTTGAAGTCACGAGCTCAGCTGTTGTCTGATGCTGAATACTTAACCTAAAAAAGTAAAATTTTCTATTTATAGTACACAGGAAAAACTAGACAAAAATACCCCTGAGGGTCTAGTGCGGACCGCGCGGCCACGTAGGGATCATTGGTCTTCATATTTCTCTTCTAAAACTAGGGATGCGGACCGCACAAATGTGATGCGCGGCCGCACTAGATAACGGGTGCGGACCGCGTAGAAATGGGGTGCGGTTGCGTAGGTGTTTTGGTACAAATCCACAGTCTCTGAACTTCATCCACGCGAACTGCTCTGATTTGGTATGCAGCCGCGTGGGCTTTTGCCTTGAATTCCCAGGTCTCTGAACTCTCAACGGCGCGGACCGCGTAGAAAGGAGCGCGGACCGCGCAGGTTAGCATGGAATTAGACCGGTCTCTAAACTTTCCTTGCGCGGTCGCGTGGAAAAGCAGTGCGGACCGCGCAGGTTAACATTAACATTGCTCATCCTCTGAACTTTTCTGCGCGGCCGCGTGGCAAAGCAGTGCGGACCGCGCAGGTCACTTGTTCACCACTTCACTTGTCTTTTGATACTTGGCAGATTTCACTCCTATTTTTGAGCCGATCTTTGACGTTTGTCATCTTGTCGCTCAAACCTGCAATCAAGCGCAACTTGTAAGCATTTTGGGACTAATTTATGGCAATTCACGCACAAAGCTTAGGCAAGAATGGGTATAAAACATGTAAAAATCACAGGTATCAACTCCCCCAAACTTAAACCTTTGCTTGTCCTCAAGCAAATAAAATGAGACCTACCCATCAAATGAAAACACCCAAGAGGTTCCTGCTTATCCTAAGGTAACCTCAACAAGCTTCAATTGGGACTAACAATTTCCCTCAATGCGAATGCATCATTAACACATTTAACTTTGAATACTTGTGGATCAAGTTTGATACAAGAGCATCAAGAATTGACACATATTCATCAAAGAACTTTTCTCAATTACTTTAGTCATTGTGGAACCCAAACTCATACATCCTCAACTCTCCCTAAGTGAACCTCACCTTTTAGAGTATTGACACATAAACCGAGGTGGATGAATTTCACTCACCTCTCTCAAAGAAAAGGCCATAAGTCCGGCTCAAAGTACCATATGCTTTCTCCTTATGTAAGTATCCACTAATGTAGGTTTCCCTCAACTCAAGATCATATAGGGCTTTTGAGGAGTCATTGTGAAGGCTTTGGGTAAAGGTAGGACATATTTTTGTTCAAATGGGTTCAATCTTACCTTAAGCACTTCCTTTTATTCATTTTGGCACACTTTCTTGACTCAATTGAGTAATTCACTTCTTTCAAGGGGCTGGAGAGACACATTGTCACTCATTCTTTTCAATTCAAAACCTTTCTCCATTTATCTACTTTTCCACACCTTTTTCACTTTTTGTTGTCCTTGGATTCCCTTTTTTTTTTGGTTCTTATTCACTTTTGTCTTTCTTTTTGTCTTTTTCTCTTTTTCATTGCCTTCCTTTTCTTTTGCTTTTGTGCCTTTTTACCACATTGATGCCTTTCTTGTCTCTCCCCCCAAACTTAGATATTTGCCATTACTCAAGGGAAGATTTGGGTGCCAAGAGTGAGTTTCATTAAGAATGGGTATAGGCTTGTAGATTTGGTTCATGAAAGAAGAAGGTTTAAGGCTCAAAAGGGGTGAACTAGGGATCATTTCATTGGCAGGTCAAGGAAATTGTTCAAATTTTGCATTTTGGATCAAGGAGAGCCTACAATCATGTCTCAAGTCAAGTTTCACCTACGATTTCGCCTCAACAAACATTCAGGGCAAGTTTTAGACCATCGGCTCGGTACTTGGGCTCACAATTCGAAGTCTCACCACACACACTCAAGGATTGCTAAAGACAGAGTCGAGGGCCCACAATGACCTTAGTTACGATTCAAGCGCACAAGGCCACAACTTTCACCATCCTAAACACAACATAATGTCTTTGACCATAGGATCAAAGGCAAATGTGCTACGCCTAAGTGAAGCTTTTCCTGAGGTACCCTTAACTACAAAACTTGAAAATCAAAAAGAAAAATAAAAAATGGACTCAAACCCTTAAGAAGGTTGTCACGCCATCTATCATTGGGAAGAGCCACCTGGTGCGCACAACATTCTATCCTTGGAAAGAACCATGGCATTAAGAAAACAAGGGCTTATTGCAAACGTGAAAACAAAAATAAAAGGCTATGAGCCTAACTTTGCAACTAAAATGACAAATTTTAACTAAAATAGAAAACCAAAATGAAAACCGAATGAATATGTACAAAAGGGGAGTAGAATATACAACTAGGGGTAATGAATATATACATAGAGTTGAAGAGCATCTACAATGGAAAGTTATGTACAAGCCATCTAACAACTACGAATGTGCTAAAAGTAAAAGAATATATATAGTAATCCAGAATATCAATCAAAATGGTAGGCCCACACCCCCATTAATAAAAGCTAGCATTGTCCCCAACGCTAATTATCAAAATAAGCACCAAAATATGAGAAAGGATATAGAATGGACCCTCAAGCCTCATCTGCCGCCCTGTGCTCAGCAACTGGTATAACACTGGAGGGGCCTTCCTGAACCAGAGCCACCTCTATCACAACTCCCTTAGTGCTAGGGAGTTTCCTCTTCTTCCTCGGCCTATGCTCCTCCTCTGGCTGAACTGCTGTTGGCTCCATAGCTGGATCCCCGAATAATAAATCAAGCGGCATCTGATCCCCCAACAGCTTTTCCACATCCTCTCGCACCTTCTGCACTGACTCCTTTGAGGCCTTTGTCTTCCTCAACTTTCTATGCTTCCGAGCCAATTTGTCTAGTGCCTTGCTGTGATCCCCAACTGCTTTGGTCAAGTTATCCTACTTCTCCATCATCTTTTCTTGGTTGGCTAGGATCTGCTTCAGTGTTTCCTCAATGGAGGAAGGAATCTCGACAGAAACTGGTGCTCTCTGTGTCTAGACTGCAGTGGCCAAGGTGGACAACTTGGATGTCGCAGCTGACATCCAGTTCTTCAAACTGCCAAAGGACTGGGTGAGCTGATGTGCGGTGAACCGGTGAGTCTTTGAAGAAGGGACTACCGGGTCAGATATAAGGGCCAGCTATAGAAGAAGGACCCGGGGGCGATACATCACCGGTAGTCGGGATGGTGGATGGCTCAGTGGACTGCTTTATAACTGCTGGCTCCTCAGACTGGCCAGGTGCGGTGGAAGTAGATGCTTGATTCTTCTTGCCGCTTTTTGGGTTGTCCGGACCCAACTGACTGTACCAGGAGTAAGGGGCTACTGGAGGCACCTTGACATCATACCTATTTTTCTTCACTTTCAATTCTCTGAAGTATAGGGAGAGTGTGTTTAGGAAAGGATAGTTCGTGTTGGTCTCCTGCCCAACTGTAGAAATCACCCTCGACATAATATTGCCCATATTTAGAGGAAACCCCGCCATGCTAGATGCCACTAGAACAGCCCGAGGAATGGGAATGGAGTGATCGTGGGTGGAGGGGTCAAGTCTGCTACACACAAAGGTGAGCCAACCCTTTGCTTCAAAGTTCAGGGTGTTCCGCAGAATCTTCTCCCCTACTTTCAACCAAGTTGGGACAGTACCCGGAGCTGCCAAGTGCTGGGCCAACCAAGGACGAACCTCTTCTTTTATTGCCAGCTTTTCTAAGTATTGCGATTCGTCCTCTTCTTGGAACCCCAAAAAGTCATTCAGTGACTTTCCATCAAACAACACTACCATATCCCGCACTTTCGTTGCCTTTGAGTCCTGTACTACATGATGAACATTGCAGTAGAACTCCTTTACCATATGCTCATTGGCCATTTCACACCGTTCCTTGAAGAAGCCCCAACCCTCTCTCGTTCGGAATTGAGCTTGCACATGAGGGTTGAGAGGGACAAGATCAGCATCTATAAATTGTCGCTCCGGGATCAATTTTCTTTTGGGCCACCAATCCCTGAATTTGTGAAAAGCCACCTCACTAACGAATCTGTCTGCCCATGCCTCTGGTTTTCTAGTCCGCTCTATCCCTCCTACTTGTGGTTCACCCCCCTCAGCATACCCTCCACTATCCCCTAATAATGAAGCTGTGGGAGAGGTGGAGTATTGTTCTTCTTCTCTTGCTACAGACTCATCAGACGAGTCCGAGATGACATTAACTGGTTTCTTGGAGGTGGCTACATCACCATGATCAGAAGAAGGGAAATCACGGAGCTAAAATGATGTGGATATGTGGGTGGAGGCAGACTCTGAAGTGATATCCCGAGATGGTGCATACTCACTCCCCGTAGAGTGTGAGGCCGCTCTATCAGCTACCCGTATTAGCTTACGAGTCTTTTTTATATTTTCCCGAACCTGGGGAGTGAGTTTGACCACCCCCTTTGCCCCCTCGGGAGGAACCACCTCTCCCGAGTTGTTTTTCTTTTGCCCCACGTTTTTGAACCATTATCTGCAAGGAATACATGTCTAACATTGTTAGTAGAAGCACATGAGGTGAAATAGACAGTTCAGTTGAAAGCAAAAAGCAGACTCAGTGAAGCAGACACAGAGGCGCGGACCGCACAAAAGAGACACGCGGCCGTGCTGAGGCAGCGCGGACCGCGGACCGCGCTTAACAATTATTCCAAACATCATTTCTCTGAACTAACCGACGCGGTCCTCACTGATTTGGACCGCGGCCGCATTGGTTCAGCGCGGACCGCACAGAAGTGAAATGTAGTCCGCGCAGAGAAATTACCCAAATGTAACCTTCTCTAAACCTTACTCACGCGGTCTGCACTGTTTTGGACCGCGGCCGCGCTGAGCTAGCGCGGACCGCGCACAAAGGACATGCAGACCGCACAGACACGATTCAACAAACACACAAAAGCAGCGCGGACCGCGCAGAAAAGATGCACGGCCGCGTAGGGCTAAATTAACTGAGTCGGGATTTTTGTTCAATTAAGTCCAAGTTGTTCAAATTACGGGACCTATTTGTCCCTACTCAATTACTAAACATGATTTCACGCCCATGGTTCAACAGAAACACACAAAAATCTAACCTATCTGTGTAAAATAAATAAGAAAGAGAAGAATTAAGAAGTTATACTAATGAAAAGCAATTAAAATAATTAAAAATTAGACTATGAATGAGATAGGTAAGAATTGTTACCAGGGATTAATGAAATTTACTATGTGAGCAAAGAGCCTTTGATGAACAGTAAAAAGGAGTGCTTAGGTAGAGAATTTGCAAAAAGGCTAAAATGAGGCCCAAGGCCTCTATTTATAGAAAAATCTGGGACCCACTATCTATGTACCAGCACGGCCGCGCAGAAATGGTTGCAGACCGCGCTGGATTTTCCAGCTTCCATTTCACTTGCACAACCCACGTGGACTGCACTGTTTTGGTGCGCGGCCGCGTGGGAACTTGTCAGAGAGCATGTCATTTTGGCTCTTCCAGCGTGGACCGCATAGAAATGTGACGCGGCCACGCTGGTTCTTCTGAGACTTAACTCACAATTGCTCAAACCTATGCGGACCGCACTGTTTTGGTGCGTGGTCGCGTAGGCCATCTTCAGAGACTTAGCACTTTGCATTTTTGTCTTGCACTGGTTCAACATTGTCCCTGCAGCACTTCATGCACTATCAACTCAAAAATACTAATCTACAACAGAAAAACAAAGAGAAAGAAAAAGACATGGGTTGCCTCCCAAGAAGCACCTGATTTAACGTCGCCGCACAACGCATGTTACCATCACAGTCACTTCAAATGAATGAGTGCCACCACATGGCTGTCATCAAACTTTCCCAAGTAGTACTTGACACGATGTCCATTGACTAGGTAAACTTCACCATTCTTATTTTTGAGATCAATGGCACCAAAATGAGTTACACTAACCACTTGAAAAGGACCGCTCCACTTAGACTTCAGCTTGCCCGGAAATAACCTCAACCGGGAGTTGAAAAGAAGAACCATGTCACCAACTTTGAATTCCTTCCCTCGGGCATACTTACCGTGAAGGTACTTCATCTTGTCCTTATACAAGGATGAGCTGGAGTAAGCATGAAACCTAAACTCATCAAGTTTATTCAATTGCTCAATACGGAGATCTGCAGCGACATCCCATTCTAAGTTCAACTTTTTCAAAGCCCACATAACCTTATGTTCCAATTCTACCGGAAGATGACAATCCTTACCAAACACCAACCGATACGGTGACATACCAATCGGAGCCTTGAAAGCTGTACGATAGGCCCAAAGAGCATCATCCAATTTCTTCGACCAGTCAGTCCTATTTGCATTAACAGTCTTGGACAAAATACTCTTGATCTCTCGGTTAGAAACCTCAACTTGGCCACTTGCTTGAGGATGATAAGGAGTGGTCACCTTGTGATTTACCCCATACTTGGCTAGCAAAGAGTCAAAAGCCCGGTTGCAAAAATGAGAACCACCATCACTAATGATAGCACGTGGAGTGCCAAACCTAGTGAAGATACTCTTTTTCAAGAACGCTACCACACTTCGAGCTCCGTTGTTGGGCAAAGCGATGACCTCGACCCATTTTGACACATAATCAACCTCTACCAAGATATAGGTGTTGCCACAAGAACTCACAAATGGCCCCATAAAGTTGATCCCCCAAACATAAAAAATATCAACCTCTAGAATCGTGTTAAGGGGCATCTCATCCCTCTTAGAAATCCCGCCAGCTCTTTGGCATGCATCACACTTTTTCACCACATCGCTTGTATCTTGAAACAAAGTCGGCCAATAGAAGCCACAACTTAAAACCTTTGACGCCGTCCTCACTCCCCCATGATGACCACCATAAGGAGAAGAGTGGCAAGCATCCAATATGTTCATTTGCTCACTTTCTAGCACACATTTTCTTATCACCTCGTCCGTACAAATTTTAAACAAATACGGCTCATCCCAATAAAAATCCAAGCTATCCTGCTTGAGTTTCTTCATTTGATTGGAAGAGAGCTCACACGGGACATTGCTGGTCACTATGAAATTGGCGATGTCCACAAACCAAGGTATGTCACCCATAGAAATGGAAAGAAGCTGCTCATCAGGGAAAGCAACATTTATCTCAACACCATTGCTCGGTTTCCCCTCTTCCTTTAGTCGGGACAAATGATCCACGACTTGATTCTGGCTTCCCTTCCTATCCACAATCTCTAGATCAAATTCCTGAAGGAGTAGCACCCATCTCATCAACCTTGCCTTCGAATCTTTCTTTGTCATCAAATACCGGAGGGCTGCATGGTCTGTATGTATGATCACCTTCGCCCCCATAAGATAAGGGAAAAATTTCTCCATCGCAAACACAATAGACATGAGCTCATTTTCCCTTACCGTGTAGTTTCTTTGGGCCTCATTCATTGTCTTTCTAGCATAATACACGGGATGGAACATTTTGTTGATTCTTTGGCCAAGCACCGCACCTACCGCTACATCACTCGCATCACACATAAGTTCAAAAGGCAATTCCCAATTAGGTGCGGTGATGATGGGAGTTGTGGTCAACTTGTGTTTCAATAACTCAAAGGACTCCATACACCTCTCATCAAAGATGAACTTGACATCCTTTTCCAAAAATTTACAAAGCGGGTTCACAACTTTTGAAAAGTCTTTAATGAATCGCCGGTAGAACCCGGCGTGACCCAAAAAACTCCTCACCCCTTTGACAGAAGTAGGGGGAGGAAGCCTTGAGATCACCTCAATTTTTGCCTTATCGACTTCAATTCCATGTTTTGAGATTTTGTGACCCAACAAAATACCTTCTTGCACCATGAAGTGACATTTCTCCCAGTTAAGTACAAGATTGGTTTCCTCACATCTTTTCAACACCTTGTCCAAGTTCACTAGGCATTCTTCAAATGAGTCCCCCACCACGCTAAAATCGTCCATGAAAACCTCCAGAATATCCTCCACCATGTCGGTGAAGATTGCCATCATACATCTTTGGAAGGTCGCCGGAGCATTACAAAGTCCAAATGGCATTCTTGAGAAAGCGAATGTGCCATACGGACATGTAAAGGTTGTCTTCTCCTGATCCTCCGGGGCAATGAGAATTTGATTGTACCCCGAGTAGCCATCAAGGAAACAATAATAAGCCCGGCCCGCTAGACGATCGAGCATTTGGTCCAAGAATGGTAGAGGGAAATGATCTTTTCTCGTGACCTTGTTGAGCTTTCTATAATCCATACACACTCTCCAACCCGTAACCGTCCGAGTAGGAATCAACTCATTGTTGGCATTAGTGACGACCGTCATTCCACCCTTCTTTGGCACACATTGGACCGGAGAGGTCCATGAACTATCCGAGATTGGGTAGACCACACCGGCGTCCAACCACTTGATAACCTCTTTCTTTACCACCTCTTGCATAGCTTCATTTAATCTTCTTTGATGTTCAAGAGACGGCCTTGCATCCTCCTCCAAAATGATCTTGTGCATGCAAAAAGCGGGGCTTATACCCCGAATATCCACCAACGTCCATCCAATCGCCCGCTTGCGCTTTTGTAGCACCGCCAAAGTGGCGTCAACCTGCAAGTTAGTTAAGCAAGACGAAAGAATAACAGGCAAAGTGAAATTAGGACCCAAGTATTCATACCTGAGGTGAGGAGGAAGTGGTTTCAACTCCAACACCGGTGGCTCCTCAATAGATGGCTTTGTTGGGGGAGTTTTATGATTCTCAAGGTCCAATGATAACTTCCTAGGCTCATAAGAGTATGAGCTCATATCATACAAAGCATTTACACATTCAATTCTCCCGGCATCATCATTAGCCTCCATGTTCAAAAGCACCGCTTCGAGTGGGTCTTCAATATTTGCCATTGTGCTTATTTCATCCAGTATCACCACCGTGACAATGTCAACAAACGAGCACACCTCGGTGCTATTTGGTTGCCTCATAGATTTGCACACGTGGAACACCACCTTTTTATATCCAACACGGAAGGTCAATTCTCCCGCTTCAACATCAACCAAGGCCTTCCCCGTTGCTAGGAAAGGTCTTCCAAGGATAATTGGTACTTCAAAGTCCCCCTCACAATCTAGTATCACGAAGTCGGCCGGCAAGATGAACTTATCAACACGAACAAGGACATCATCGATGATACCCAAAGGCCGCTTCATTGACCTATCCTCCATTTGGAGCCTCATTGAAGTCGGGCGAGGTTGCCCGATTCCCAAAGTTTTGAAAACCGAATATGGCATTAAGTTGATACTCGCCCCCAAGTCACAAAGGGCTTTTGCAAAGTCGGCGCTTCCAATAGTGCACGGGATAGTGAATGCACCGGGGTCCTCAAGTTTAGGAGCCAAGGAGTGTACAATTGCTCTCACTTGATGGGTCATCTTGATTGTCTCACACTCTATTGATGTCTTCTTCGTAACCAAATCCTTTATGAATTTCGCATACCCTGGTATTTTCACGAGTGCCTCCACCAAAGGCACATTGATAGTCAAACTCTTCATCATCTCAATGAATTTCTTAAATTGGTTATCACCTTTTTGCTTGGCCAAACGTTGAGGGTAGGGCGGAGGAGGACTAGGCAAGGGTGCCTTGGCTTTTGGCACCTCCGGTTCGGGCATATCTATCACATGTTCCCTAGACAGGTTCACGTTCTCCTGTGCCTCCTCCTCAACCTCATGAATGTCAATTCGCACTTCATTTCTTGCACTTGGTTCCACTACATCATCAATCCCCATAGGCATATCACCATTATGCAACTCATCTACATCCACCATGTCTCGATTCTCTCTTGAGGCATGCACATCACCGCCTCGTCCACTTCGTGTGGTCACCGCCATTACATG
Source organism: Nicotiana glauca (assembly GCA_026770625.1). Lineage (NCBI taxonomy): Eukaryota > Viridiplantae > Streptophyta > Magnoliopsida > Solanales > Solanaceae > Nicotiana > Nicotiana glauca. Next base: position 77,205 of record MU787043.1, read on the forward strand.
GTTGTTCTGCCCACCCTTAGGGTTCACTACCGTGTCACTTGGTAGAGAACCCTTTGGGCGAGTATTTAAGGATTGTGAAATTTGACCAAGTTGCACCTCCAAGTTACGGTTGGAAGTGTTGTGTGAAGCCAATTGCGCATCGGAGTCTTGGTTCTTCTTCATCATTTGTTCAAACATAACCTCAATTCTCCCAAATTCATTGCCCGAAGAATTAGACCCTTGAGATTGAAATGGCAGCGGGTTGTTCGGTTGTTGAAACATCGGAGGCCTTTGAAAGCCTTGCCCCCGATTACCTTGACCACCATTGTTGTTCCACCCCCCTTGACCATTGTTATTATTCCAATTGTTGTTGTTGTTTCCATTCCAATTTCCACCATTGTTACCTTGATTTCCCCAATTGTTGTTTTGGTTATTCCCATTCCAATTTCCACCGCCTTGTTGTTGATTATTGTTATTCCAATTTCCACCTCCTTGTTGATTACTCCCATTCCCTTGAGTTCGCCATTGTTGATTGCCTTGATTTCCTCTATTTTCTTGGTAGTTGTTAACATATTGACAATCCTCACTTTGCGCATCACAGCACACGTTTGAATAACCACTACCATCATCATAGTTGTCACAATTTCCTTAAGGTTGTTGCCCTCTTTGCCTTCTTTTCATCATATTCACTCCTTCCATGGCATTTACTTGGCGCGGGTTTTGAATTTGTTGCAATTGCGCCTTCGCCAATTGGTTCATTGTTGTTGTAAGTTTGGCAATGGCTTGACCGTGATCATGCAACTCCTTATGCAAATGTATGACATTAGGATCACCTTGAGGAACGTTTGCCCGACTTTGCCAC